>JAKRSK010007778.1:1255000-1540000 GCA_029891615.1 Natrix natrix natrix
TTCACATCAAAATAAATACAGTTAATGCAATTATTTTGCACTGCATCAAATTATAAACTTCAGTTGGGAAGGGTCCATAGACCGGAGGTGGTTATGGTGGTAGGGGTCATGTACAACCATGATACATTAGGACAGGGGTGTCAAACTCAAGTCCTGTGGGCCGGATCTGCCCCTTGGGGGGTGCTTAAATCTGGCCAGCCTGGAAATAGCACAGGACTGGCCCATGGTGCCTCTGGCAGCCAAAATGGGGCACAAGGGGATGTACGTTCCCCCCTGCCTCGTTTTGGCCATCAAAGTGCTGCAAGAGGCTGTTCAGGGCTAAAATAGGGTGCAGGGGGCCTTCCTTCCATGGTACACAGTGGTTAGAGTGCAGGCTACTTCTGCTGACTGCCGGTTCCTGCCTGATATTTGGCAGTTCAAATCTCAGCAGGCTCAAGGTTGACTCAGCCTTCCATCCTTCCAAGGTTAGTAAAATGAGGACCCAAATTGTTGGGGTCAAGAGGCCGACTGTATAAAACACTTAGAGAGCTCCGTAATGCACTGTGAAGTGGTGTATCAGTCTAAGGGCTATTACTATTTATTTCCTGCTCAGTGAGACTAAGAGTTTTGCTTATTTCATTTCCGAGATCCTGGACTCCTGATTTGTGATTTTAAGCTTAATTCAAGAATCTCTGTGTGATTCCTCTTTTCCTGGTTCTTCTGCTGTTGTATGCCTCCTCCCACTGCCCAATATCTCACCCTGGGGTTTAGATGCTTCCTTCCATTATGTCCCCCTTAGATGAGGCTGCTGACCATTGGACAGAGAACAAAAATGTGGCCGCAATTTGTGCCGTTTCTTTGGCCACCTTTTGACAAAGAGCATGAACTCTGCTGCTGGCTCAATTCTCCTTCTTCCTTTGAAAGACTTTCAGAAGCAGATTCTCAGCTATCGAACAGAATGGGAAGTGGAGGGGAGGGGGGGGGAATGTGGGAGCATCTTTGCCCCACATTAGCTCAGAGTCACATTCGGTGAAATGTAGAAAACTCTACAAACTGTCAGAAAAATCCTCAGAGCTCCGAATTTGACAGCTCCAAAAGAGAGGAGTGTTCTCTCCGTGCATCGCAGCAGGAACTGCAGCTAAACTTTATTTAGAGTGAAGGATAGATGAGAAAAAGGGTTAGAAGAAGCGAGAAAGAAAGAGACGCGTAAACAGCCCTTTGCCGTCTTACGGAAGATTTCCTGACATCACGGCTTTTATCATCTTATCGAAAACCTGACATGGCCTGTCAGGAAAGAGAATTGCGTCTTTGAGAATAATTTCCTGCGTGCTGGAAACCTTGGCTGAACATTTTGGAGGGAAGGGGAGTTAAACGTCAGAGGAGGCTCTCAGGAATTCACCATAGCCAACTCACCAGAGCTCACTCACTAGAACTAACTTACCAGGGCCAACTCGCTGTAGAAAAAACGACGGTAGGGTCTCATGGTCTGCAGATGGAGTCTTGGCATTCCATCCCCCTCCTGTCAGACATTCCAACCACCCCCTCCCGATTGTTGTCAAGCAGAGAATGAAGAAATAATTATGTGAAAGAGCGATCTACTCTTAACAGACAGCTATATACAAGGCAGTCTGTGAAGCCCAGGGCTCTTCAGGATTGGGACGGCTTGCTAGCAGGGAGGGACAGGGGGAGGAAGACCAAGAGAGGACAAGCTGTGGACATGAGGAACAATGAAGCTCAGGCAATGAGCAAGGACCGCCCTCTCCTGATCCCAGAGCACGGAGAGTGGAGAGAAGGCAGGAACAGCGCAGGCCAACCCAACAACTTGGGAGGAGATTGCCCCGCCTCTCTTCACAAGGCCCACCTGGAGACTAAAATTTAAGGAGACACTGTGGGGAGGAGCGTTTTTCAGGAACAAATGCTGAATTCAGAAAGTTTGGGGTGCTGATACATACATTTGGAGTTTGCAGGATTGCTGGCTTCTTCCTTGCTTCATGGACTCATTGTTTTTTCCTTGCTTTGTGGACTCCTTTCCCTGTTCCTTTGCTGGATGGTGCACAGCCACGGGCTGCCATGTGTGTGCGTGTGTTTGTGCTTTGCTCTAGGACTTGCCAAAAACGTGGGAGCATTTGGGGGGGGGAAATTTGGAGCATTACAGGGGAGTTTGAATTCTCCACTGGTTGTGTGGCCTTCCTGCCTTGTGTCCCAGGTCATCACAACACCAACCTTATTTCCCTTCTGGGTATCCAGATGGGGCTGGAAGTGGATGCTTTATATCCCGTTCTAAATTGATAAAATCGTAAACAACTTTCTACAAATTAAAAAAGGTAGAATGCTGTGCTGGAAATCCATCTCACGCCACAATGCAACAACAGCTGGTTTTAGGTTGATGTTGAAAGTGGTGGTATAAATGGTTACAGGACAGGTGTAAAGCTTAAGGAAAGATTAAATGAAGAAGACACGGGAGTTATAAATTAGTAATATATATGCAGAGTTGAATAAACATGTATAATTGGAAATGGCGTACAATGAAGGATTGTAGTTAAAAAAAACATTAGTCACAGGTGAAGACAAAGAGAAATTGAAACAAGAGCCACTGGCTGACTGGAGTGGAGTAAAATCTCGGCCAGACGCTATTTCTTCTCTGTAATCAGCTTCTTTATGGCTGCATAACTGTGATTGCCTCCTACAACCTGGTCCGGGTGCAAGATTGCTTATTTGGAAAACCATGCAGTGGCCATTTCAAGAGGTGTGTGTGTGTGTGTGTGTGTGTTGCTGAGCCCAATCACCTGCAAAGGTTTCAACTCTCCTCTCAATTACAATGAGCACTAAAAAGTAAGTCATTCACTGTTCTCGCGTGCGAACTATCGTGTTGTCAAGGTTCCAAATAGCATCCAAAAGTAAATCAGAGTCCAAGGCGAAAGATTCCTCAAAATTCCAATTTATGAAGAGAGCCATGTTGGCACATCTGGGAAAACCCGAATCTGAAAGCTTCCAGGTTTTCCCCACCCAGTTGAAAGTTCAAGATCTTGCCCCCACAACCACAAGTCCATCCCATGGTCCAATCTCCCACTGCCACGCTGGCATCTCCACCCATCCAGTTCCGGTCAGGTGCAGAGGTGCAAAAACAAAGGATGACCTTGGCTTTCTAGAAAGGATTTTGTTATGGCTACATATCATCTAACTCCGTACAATCCCCCCTCCCATTTCCCCACAATACAAAATGCATAGGAGAATAATAGAAAGTGGCAGACCAAAGATCCAAAAAGAAAAGATGGCTGCAGACTTGACAGGTGTTTCCCTGAAAATACAACCTAGTCAGAAAGTAAGTCCTAGCTTGATATTTACATGTGCATCCAATATAATCCCCCCCCAAATAAGCCCTAATTAGGACCCCACCGGCTCCAGGATGCACAGGTAAAAATTAAGCTAGGGTGGGGATGGAGCTGCCCTACTACTTATCTTTGGATAGTTGCTGCCAAGGCCTTGCACACCTTGGCCCATTTCTTTTGCAGTGAGCAAGGCTTTCCTGAAGGCCTCTGCAGAGCTCCGGATCAATCCGACTCCAATATCAGAAGCCGAAGAGGTTCCTGAAGGCCTCTGACAGTGAAAAGGAGGCCAGGGGCAACGCGCACAAGTGAGGCGAGTCAGTAGATGACATCCTCTCCGAAAATAAGACCTTGTGCCTTTTGTGGTGGGAAAAAAAAGAGAGGATCTTATTTTCTAGGAAATACGGTAGTTCCATCACAACACTCCTTCCCTGGCAGTGCAAAGAAGGGCAGGGAGGGGTCTGGACAGGGTGGCGGGTGTGTGTGTGTGTAAAAAAAGTCAAGAAGGGAGCCAGAATCATGCAATGAAAGACCTTGCCTTTTTAATGTGTGTTGCATCTGAGACCCTACTGTCAGGCCTGCAGTCATATTCTTTTTAGAATCTTTGGCCTGCCACACTCTCTGTTATTTTACTATGCTGTGGGGTAATTGGGAGGGGGAATAGTAAGGAGTAGAATTTGTTGTTGTCAAAATAAAACATTCCTTTCTAGAAGCCCAAGGTCATTCTTTGTTTCTGTACCTCTGCACCTGACCGGAGGTGGATGGGTGGAGATGCCAGCGTGGCAATGGGAAATTGGACCATAGGATGGACTTGTGGTTGTGGGGGCAAGATCATGAACTTTCAACTGGGTGGAAACCCCAGGAGTTTTTCAGATTCGGGTTTTCCACAGATGTGCCAACATGTCTCTCTTAATAAATGAGAACTGAGAGCAATGCTTTGCCTTGGACTCCGATTTAATGTTGGATGATATTTGGAACACTGACACTTACTTTCTTACTTCAGACTAAGCACCCCCCCCTCTGGCTCAATTCACAAATGGTTAACTGGCTGTGGGAGATGACTAGGCTGACAGACAACTCATGTAACCCAATGAGTGTCGAGAGAGCAGGTTGGGAAACGAGGACCCAGGAAGACAACTCTTGAGGTTGGCAAGTGGGTCCCAGCCAAAGACCAGATGCTGAAGCTGCTCTTGAAAGGACCAATGCAGGTGTGGCTCAATTATAGACACTGGGGTCTTTACTGCTCCAGGGGGTCTAGGACAACTCACCACGGTCAATTTGCCACCACCAACAAGCCACGACCAACTTGCACAGAGACAACTCGCTGCAGGACAAGAGTCATAGTAATATCAGAGAAATGATGGAATAGAATCATTAAAGAAAGGATGCAAAAGGAGGGAGAGAATGAAATGGGAATGACAACAATTAAAATATTTTTTTAAAATTACTTTAGCTACTTAAATTGAATTGTTGAATTGTCCCGCAGTGAGATGGCCATGCCAAGTTGGCTGTGATGAGTTGGCCACACCACATTGTCCCATTTCGGCTCCAAGAGCTGAGCTGAGCACATGGGAACAAGGCGCTCTGCCACGATTTGGTTCCTGTCACCTGCGCTCCCACACCTGTCCTGGTGAGGATGTGCTAAGGATGTGGAGGAGTGTAGTCTGGATCCCCAGGAGGGAAGGACTGCATTCCAGACGAGTTTAGATGGTTTGGTTGGGAGGAAGAAAGTCGCATCAGCTCCTCCCTAGAGGTTCTTGAGATGTACCTTTGGTGAGGCAAGTTGTTTGCTTGTGTTGGGAAAGATTTCATCTATAGGGTGAAGACCAACAAAGGGAACAGCTTAGAAGAAACTCTGCATATCTTTTTTGGATTTTGGAGGTTTGACAGAGGATCTATCAACTCCTGAGGCTGGGAACCTAGTGGATCAGGCCCCTCTGATTGGGGAGTCTATGTCTGTGTAAAACAAGTGTTGTTAAAAAGGTGAATTTCTCCATGCTTATACAGTACATATTTGCCAGTCGTTCCTGACTCTAGGGGGCAGTGCCCATCTCCGTTTCAAAGCTGAAGAGCCAGCGCTGTCCAAAGACGTGTCCGTGGTCATGTGGCCAGCATGACTCAATGCCAAAGGCACATGGAACGCTATTTCCTTCCCACCAAGGATGGCTCCTATTTTTCTACTTGCATTTTTTACATTCTTTCAAACTGCTAGGTTGGCAAAAGCTGGGACAATGAATAGGAGCTCATTCCATTACACGGCGCTAGGGATTTGAACCGCCAAACTGCCGACCTTTCTGACTGATAAGCTCAGCATCTTAGCCACTGAGCCACCGCATCCCTATTTTTCCCCAAGTGTGGTTGCAGCCCCCACACAGGCCAGAGATGCCCCTGATCTCTGCATTCAAAAAGTGGAAGGAAGATTCAGAAGGAGAAACAACAGATGGTGTGGGAAATAGACCTGGCTTATAGAGTAAACTCAGCTTATGCTAGAACACACAATGTTCCCAGGGAGGTACACATTAAATTTCTTAGGAAAAGTACAAGAGATGAAATCCTGAATGCACAAAGGGGGCAAGCCTTGACATATAAAGATAAGGAGATAACCATCCTGAAACAGATCCCCAAGAAAGTGAGGGAAAAAAGAAAACACTATTCGCAATTGGCGAATAAATTATACCAGAAGGGGGTGTGGTTTAGATGGTTGATGCCTGAAGGTATGTTAATATTCTGGGAGGAGACAAGAGTTAGGATTAATACACCCATAGAGGCGCAGGCCTTTATGGAGAAAAATAAACTGCTCCTAGAAAAACCAATGACTATTCAACAGACATACAAGACACGGGAGGGGCCGGAGCTCTGCCAGCGGGGGAAGATGGGGTGACAACAAGAAAGCTCAGATCACACAAATGAGTAAGAAAAGCCATCTGATATAAACTGATCGAAATTACCAATTGAATTTACCACACTGATTACATGTTATTACTTAATATTGAATTTTATGCAAATGTATACTATGAGTTTGGAGGGGGGGTGCATCTACTGTATTTCGCAGCTGCCGAAATTTGTAACTTTTCCCTTACCTTTTCCCTTTGTAAAATATAAAAAAACCAATAAAACTTTGTTATAAAAAAAAAGTGGAAGGAAGAATACCTGAAACAATCATTGTGGTAACACTTGACAGGATTAAAGTTTTTGGATAGAGTTACCATCCTTTCTGTTTTCATGCAATTCTGCTAAAAACGAAGCATTATATTTCGGAATACAAAGCTTTCCCGTTGCAGCTGTAACCTTTTTGTATCTGTGCATGAATTGAATGTTGAATTGGTCTTGAATCAAATCTTGTTTCTTTTCGACTCTCGAATTGGATTTGAGCTTATCTGCACCCATCCAGGTGAACGTTGGCACTCGTCACGCAGCATCCTGGTAAACGCTCAATATCTCAATCCAGGCCGTGGAACAGGAATTCCAGATGCCAAAGGAGGCAGCACATCTGTTTGAACCTCTGCCTTGGTTCTTGCTTCCTGTCCGACATTGCCAGATTTCGCTTCAAACCTTTTCAGAGCAAACATATCTCAGTGGTGTTGCAGCCTTTAAAAAGATATTGAAAACTGGCCTTTGAAAACTGGCCTTTGAAAGAGAAGATAAAACAAAATAGCCCTTTCTCCTCTGGGCCCCAGCCGGAAGAAGCTGGCTACAAGAAAATGTGAGCACTTTAATGTCTCACAAAGGTGCCTTGTGTTGCATTTTTATTCAAGAAACAAAACCTACCTGTTCCTTTCTCTGCGGAGAATGAAAAGTGATGTGGGAAGAAATGGACAAGAGATTTTGTCTGTTAAAAATAGATTAGCGAAGGGAAGGGAACAAGAAATGATACTAAACTGTACTTGGGTTTACGGAAATACCATCCCAAGAAAACATAAATTGAGATTTGAAAGAGACACCTATAACAACAGAAAAAGAAAGGGAGAGAGGAGGAGAGGAGGAGAGGAAGAGGAGGGAAGGAAGAAAGAGGGAAGGAGAGGAGAGTGGTAGGGAGAGAAAGAGAAGGAGAGAGGGTAGGAAGGGGAAGAGGAAGAGTAGGGGAGAGGTAAGGGAAGAAGGAATGGGAAGGAGAGGAGGAAGGAAGAAAGTAGAGAAGGGAGGGAGGGAAAATAAGGTGGTGTTAAAACAGGCAGATGGGATGGCAAATAAAGCAACCCAAACTGTATATTATAATCTTTTAAATGGAATAACAAACGTATAAGAATGACAAATGTAAAGAAGAAGAATAACAATGTGAACGTATACCCATAATTGTACGTAAGAAAATAAAAACTTTTCCCAAAAAAATAGGCCAGAAAACCCTTGATTTTCTTCATCAATAACATATTTATTTTAGGGAACAGTGTGGATATATGTTTGGGTGAAGATTTATGGCATTAGGAAATCAGGGGAGAAGCCAACAATTCTTGTTCCATGCTTGACCCCATCCCAGTTTGGGATTATTCCCAGAAACTTTCTTGGAAAATGCTGCAGAGTTGCATTGATTGCAAATAAATGTCAGTGAAACAAGCTCAATTAACTCGGCCCCTCTCTTGATCAATAGCTTAATTGCCTTCTGTTTAGGAAAGCCTTTAATTTAATTAACCCTCCCCCCCACCTGCTTAGCTGATTTTTTTTTTAAATGACTCACTTTTCTTTTTGGTAGCTATCATGTTTCAAGAAAGAGGTGAGCAGGAAGCCAAGGTGGCCCTACAGTTACAATACAGTGCTGCAGGGACCAATTGGGGTGCCTGAGTGGACTTCAAGGGCAGTCCCATGTAGAGCACAGTGCAGTAGTCAAGCCATGAGGTTACTAGGACATAAGTGATTGTCTGAAGCAAGGGTCTTCAACCTTGCCAACTTTAAGCCTGGTGGACTTCAACTCACAGAATTCAGGACCTGGTCCATGTGCAAGATTGCTTATTTGGAAAACCATGCAGTGACCATTTCAAGATGGGTGTGTGTGTGTGTGTGTGTGTGTGTGTGTGTGTGTTACTGAGCCCAAACACTTGCAAAGGTTTGAACTCTCCTCTCAATTACAATGAGCACTAAAAAGCAAGTCATTCACCGTTCTCGCAAGCCAGCTGTCGTGTTGTCAGGGTTCCAAATAGCATCCAAAAGTAAATCAGAGTCCGAGGCAAAGGATTCCTCAAAGTTCCAACTTATTAAGAGAGGCACGTTGGCACATCTGGGAAAACCTGAATCTGAAAGCTTCCCGTTTTTTCCACCCAGTTGAAAGTTCAAGATCTTGCCCCCACACCCACAAGTCCATCACATCGTCCAATCTCCCACTGCCATGCTGGCATCTCCACCCATCCAGTTCTGGTCAGGTGCAGAGGTGCAGAGACAAAGGATGACCTTGATTTTCTAGAAATAATTTTGTGGAATTCTGGGAGTTGAAGTCCTCCAGGCTTAAAGTTGCCAAGGTTGGAGGCCCCTGGTCTGAAAGACCTCCTGACCAACCTATCTCAAGGAGGACCTTTGCAGCATCTACGACAGTCCACGTTCTACTTAGCAAAAGCCAGAAAAATCCATTCCCAGTTCCCTGGATAAATTCCTGAAGTCCCGAGGTCTGTTGTCTCTTCTGTTCCAAGACCGAAATTCTCAGGTCCCGTCTTTACTCTTGCAGGGCTGGTTCTGGACTGAGGAGGGGCTCTGGTCAAGGGACCAAGGCTACCCTTTTAATGGAGTCCATTCTACTCAGCGGTGGGCGTCACACAGGGGTGGGTTCCAGCTTCTGTTATTGCCAGTTTGCTCATGTAAATAAAATGGCTTCTGCGCATGCGCACAAGATGGCAGGTGCCAGTAGAACTGGTTCAGGGGTGTGTCCGGCTGAGTTACTACCTACTTGTACCTACTACGAGTCTCTTTTGAGAGGGGGGCGGTCTAGAAATTGAATAAAGTTAAAGTTAAGTTAACTGGGCCAAACCGGTAGGAACCCACCTCTGGTGTCACATACGGTAACAACCAGTTTGCACAGAACGCAAAAATGTGTGTGTGTGCGGCAGCAAACATACAGCCATTATATAGAATAGGATCGTGCCAAGGTGGGTGGGCGGGCCCAGCCACTGGTCAGAACTACCGTTTTTGAATCAGTCCGAACCACCAGCAGCCCACCTCTGCTTCTACTCAAAGGTCCTGGGAGGTGAATGCTGCAGGCCCAGAATGGGTTGACTCCTTCCCTCCCTTCATATATCTACTCTGTAGAGAGGCTTCCAGAATCCTAGAATCCTCAAGGAACCCAAAATTCTGTTCAGGAGTACCTGTGTGCTCCCTGCTCTAACAGATGCCGGTGAAATATGAACACTAACCTCACAGAAGCTGAGTGAGGTACTAATGCCATTCTATAAAGTCTTAGTAAGGCCACACCTAGAGTACTGCATCCAGTTTTGGCCACCACACTATAAAAACAGATGTTGAGACTCTAGAAAGAGTGCAGAGAAGAGCAACCAGGATGACGAGGGGACTGGAGGCTAAAACATAGGATGAACGGTTGCAGGAACTGGGCATGGCTAGTCTAGTGAAGAGAAGGACCAGGGGAGACAGGAGAGCAGTCTTCCAATATTTGAGGAGCTGCCGCAGAGAGGAGGGGGTTCAAGCTATTTCCCAAAGCACCTGAAGGCCAGACAAGGAATAATGGAAACTGACCAAGGAGAGATTCAACCTGGACATTTTCTGACAGTGAGAACAATCAAGCAACGGAACAGCTTCGGAAGTTGTGGGAGCTTCATCCCTGGAAGCTTTCAAAAAGAGACTGGACAGCCATCTGTCAGAAATGGTGTAGGTTCTCCTGCTTGGGCGGGGGGTTGGACTAGATGACCTACAAGGTCCCTTCCAACTCTGTTAATCTAACAGAAGTGGCGCAAAGAGCCATGGAAAGAGCCATGCTCGCCATCACAAGACAAGATAGAAAGAGCTGCACATGGATGAGAGAACTAAGGAAAGTATATGATGCCATCAGAAGAGTAAAAGGATGGGAATGGAAATGGGCTGGTCATAGAGCAAGAAGAATTGAGACCAGGTGGACCAAGGCAGTCATAGAATGGATCCCACTTGATCAAAAGCATCCTTAAAAGAGGCCTAAAACAAGATGGAGTGATACCAGCAAGTATTGTGGGCCCAACGGACAAAAAACAAATCTCAGGGCCATATTGGATGGAAACATGCGGAAGAAGCCTTCATCCTGCAGCGGATAAACAATGGCTAGAATGATGATGATGATTCAGGAATCCAAATTAAGCCATCTCTGGTAGATGAGGGTCCCGTCTTGTTTAAACATAGTTTATGAAACTCCCTTTATAACTGACATCACTATCATACCTGTCAGAGATTGTGCTTAGGTTCAGAAGAGGAGCATTTCTACAATCAGCAGATGGGGAATCCTATTACAAGCTTACCCAATAAATTGACTCTTATTCTATCATGCAACTATTCCGCCAACAAGCGGCTCAAAAGCTTTGGAGATTCTCTACTTTCATGAACTCACTAATCAAGAAGGGCTGGGGAGTCCCTACCTTAGTTCTCAAGAGTGTGTATTCCAACCCCTAAGCTTGCTCCCTTAATCATTCTTAGCGGTTAAGAGGCCTGACGATGCTACTCAGAGTACTGAAGTGTTCTGGGGAGTGCTCCTGATTCATAAACTCAGACCATGACTCCATGTCTTTGTCAGCCCTGCAGCCATCTTTTCTTTTGGATCTTGGGCCTGCCACACTTTCTATTATTCTACTATGCATTTTCTATTGTGGGAAAATGGGAGGGGGGATTGTATGGAGTTAGATGCGATGTAGCCATAACAAAATTCTTTCTAGAAAGCCAAGGTCATCCTTTGTCTCTGCACCTCTGCACCTGACCGGAACTGGATGGGTGGAACTGCCAGCATGGCAGTGGGAGATTGGACCATGTGATGGACTTGTGGGTGTGGGAGCAAGATCTTGAACTTTCAACTGGGTGGGGGAAACCGGGAAGCTTTCAGATTTGGGTTTTCCCAGATGTGCCAACGTGACTCTCTTAATAAATTGGAACTTTGAGCAATACTTTGCCTTGGACTCTGATTTACATTTGGATGCTATTTGGAACCCTGGCAGTCTTGCTCTCAAAATGATGGACTGTCAGGCTTGTAGTTATGTTTCTTTTTAGGATCTTTGGCCTGCCACACTTTCTTATAGTTTTCTATGCTGTTTCATTAGTGTAGTTGTTGGGAGGGGGGATAGAAAGGAGTAGGATTGTGGAATGTATATTGTCATTCTTTTATAGAAGCCAAGGTCATCTTTTGTCTCCGCACCTCAACACCTGACCGGAAGCAGAGGGATGTTGATGCCAGCGTGGAAGATGATGATTGGAACATGTGATGGATTTGTGGGTGTGGGGATAGATCATGAACTTTCAACTGGGTGGAATTCCAAGAAGAACATTAGAGTTGGAATTCCATAGACGTGCTAAATTGCCTGCATGAATAAATTGGACCTTTAAGGATAACTTTGCCTTGGATAATGATTTAATTCTGCATGGTATTTAGAATGCCTGACATGGACGCTGTGGCTTCCTCCTGGATGCCATTCCTTCAGCTCATTCATCATAGAATCCTATCTTTGGAAGAGGCAATTGAGGTCATCAAGTCCCATCTTCTGAACAGGTGGGAAATGAAATCAAAACTTCCCTGCAGAATGGAAAGTCCGGATCTGCCCTGGACACATCTAGTGAAGGAGCCTTCATCTCCCCGGGGAACTGGTTGCATTGTCTAACTCACTGTTTCTCAACCCGAGCAACTTTTAAGATGTATGGACTCCAACTCCCAGAATTCCCCAGCCAGCTTGCTGACTGCTATTACAGGGATTCTTTGACTTATGGCACAACTGACCCCAACATTTCTGTTACTAAGTGAGACAGTTGTTAAGTGAGATTCGCCCCATTTTATGACTTTTCTTGCCATGGGTATTAAGTGAATCAAATGCAGTTCGGTTGGGGCCTGTCAGCTGCCGGCCCCTCCAGCAGCCAAATTAGAGGAGGAGGAGGCGGCATGGGAGTCAGAGTCAGCATCAAGACAACCTGAGAGCCCCGAGGGGGAAGAGGGAATGGAGCTGGCAGAGAGAGGGGGGGCAGAGCCTGGGCCGTCCGTCAGCGCTCAGATGGAGAGTCAACAGCCCCCAGGTCTGGAGGTGGTCAATGAGGAAGAGGAGGAACAGCTGGGTCCAGTGCCTGATGCATGGATGCACAGAAGGCAGAGGAGAGGAGAGCAGTGGAAATCTATGGGCTGGTCCTTGGGACAGAAGAGCCACCACTGCTAGTGGAGCCCCACCCTAGCTCTGGGGATCAAAGGCAGTGGGCGGAGATGAATAGATGTGGCAGACAACTATTCATCTCCCTGCTGGACAGACTTGTTAGCCTGCAGTGAGAGAGAAACTTTTTGCCGGCACTCCTAATAAAGGAATCTTTGAGTTCACTTCAGAGGGTTTGCGGTGTTTGGAGAGATGGATCAGAACAAGTTGTTAAGTTAGCAACATGGTTATTAAATGAATCTGAATTCCCCGTTGACTTTGCTGTCAGAAAGTCACAAAAGGGGATGCCATGACCCCAGGATACTGCAACCGTCATAAATATGAGTCGGCTGCCAAGCATCTAGATTTTGATCATGTGATCATGTGGGGATGTTGCAACCGTCATAAATCTGAAACATGGTCACAATGATCACTTTTTTCAGTGATGTTGTAATAAATTTGAAGGGTCATTAAATGAACTGTTGTGAGGACTTCCTGCATTTCCTCTTGTTTTATTATTGTATTTTATGTTATTATGGTCTGTTATGATTTCCTGTCTCTTAGCATTCAAGTGGAATTAACATCCTTGCAATTTGAAACTGTCATTGACCTCCTGGCCTCTGGAATAACAGAGGAAATGGCCTTCTTAGAGATACCCATTTAAAGAGAGTAATCATGCTATCCTCAGCCTTTTTTTCTCAAGACCAAATGCTCTGAGGTTTTTCAATTTCTCTTCATTAGTATTTAGTTTTTAATCTCCTGGGCATCTTTGTTGCTTTTTTCTGCATCTACTTCAACTTCTCTAAATGTTTCTTAAAATATGATGTCCAGAACAGGACACAGAATAAAGTGGAATAATTACTTTTTATGATTTGGAAGGTTTACTTCCACTGATGCTATCCAAAACCTTTTTTGCATTGAGATCTTTCCTATTCTGCAGCTCTTTTTTTAAGATTTCCATTTCCTAATTCTTTCCTAACAAGAATGTTGCATTTGTCTCTTCAGCTCATTCAGGATGGGGAATTAAGAGTAGGAGAGAGGGTAGGAAAGAGAAGGAGAGGGGAAATAGAGGGGAAGAAGAAAGGAGGAAGGAGAGGAGGAAAGAAGAAAGCGGAGAAGGGAGGTTGAGAAGATGGAAGGAGTAAAGTTGTTGCAAAATAAGATGGAGGAACGGGGTATTTGTTTTTGTTTGTTTGTTTGTTTTGTTTTATTGGATTTATATGCCGCCCTTCTCCCAAAGGACTCAGGGCGGTGCACAGCATTAAAAAACACATATCACAAAAGTTAAAGGAAATTAGAAACAATCCAAAAAACAAACCGAATTAATATAACACTAACATTTTAAAAATTAGATAAAATTAACAGGCCAGGCCGGCTTGCTGGAAAAGCCAACTTTTTAGGGTGCGTCGGAAGGACCGGAGGTCGGGGATTATGCGAAGCTCCGGGGGCAGCTCATTCCAGAGAGTGGCAAGAAAGTGACCCAAACTGTATTCTATATGTGTGTAAAAATGATTATAGAGATTAATGATGAACAGAAAGATGTTAAATAGAAACTATAAGAATGTATATCTATGAATTAATTTGAAAGCAAAAAAGAAAAAAAAAACTTTATAAATTTTTTGGGGGCATTTGTCTTCGTTCAAACTTCAGCTCATTCATTAGTTTTGAATTTTATTTCCATCTTTTGGGATACAAGCCATCAGCAAATCTGATAAGCGTTCCCTTCATCTTCTCCAAACAATCAGGAAAAATGTCAAAGAATGCAAGAGCTAAGATTGACGCTGGGGAAAAACTCCCCAGAAGGGAGCTGTTGACAAGCACTCTTCCAGAACGATTGTCAAATCATCTAGGTAAACTCTTAATTATGCATCCTGCCCACACTGAATGAGGGTGTTAATCAAAGGGCATGCTGAAATGCTTTGTGGAAAAGATATAGCTACATCGTGCTTACTCTATTAAGGATGTTACCTAATTTAAAAAGAAAAAGAGAGATGAAAGCAAAGTCTGAGAAGATGACCTCTTGACAAATTCATGCCCACAGATTTCTAGCGGTTGTTTTAAAGCCAGCACACCTAAATGAGCTAACCAGCCTATAGAAAGGACATGGCTATTGGGCCTGGAAGCCATCTTTTGTATTGGGCCTTCAGGCCTGCCACTTTTAAGACTGTGCGAAATTGGGAGAGGGGAAGTTCCGGTCAGGTGCAGAGGTGCAGAGACAAAGGATGACCTTGGCTTTCTAGAAAGAATTTTGTTATGGCTACATGTTCTGACCCCCCTTCTTCCCTCGCCCACACAGAACACGCTCCGGAACAATACTACTTTAACAGGGTTTATTGCACAGACAGACAGACAGATCCTTGGCAGTAAACCACCACGACAAGGCTCACAGACACGAGACACGAAAGCAGCTATCCAGCCTGCTACGTTTCCAAGACCAAACTTCTTGCAGAATTCCTTTGTTGACTTCTGCAAAGGGCATATGCTCAATCAACCCTTTTATAGCCTTATCAGCAGCTGAGAGCCCTTACCGCCGATAACTGCGCCCTTGCTCCCTGCGTCTGTGGGCGCGGCGGTAACGAGCATCCAAGAACTCCCTGCTGATCTCTGATTCACTGTCCCGTGACTCCTCCCCACTGCTCCAAGGCATGGCATCAGGAGCCCCCCTCCTTTGGCTCTCACTGCTGCTCCATGCCTCAGGCGCCTCCTGGTGGCCGACCAGACTCTCCGATCCCTGCTCACAGTCAGAACCCTGCCCAAGGTCCTCCTCATTCTCCAGGGCCGACTCATAGGGACCCTCACTCTCGGAGTCTGGTGGCAGCTCCAACGGCTCCTGCTGGGCCACAACAGCTACATATCATCTTACTCCGTACATTCCCCCCTCCCATTTTCCCACAATAGAAAATGCATAGTAGAATAATGGAAAGTGTGCAGGCCCGAGATCCATAAGGAAAGATGGCTGCAGGCCTGACAGAGGGGCTGTCACACTTAGGACAAAGAAGAGGAGGCCTACCTATTCTCCAAAGCACCAGAAGGCAAGGCAAGAAGCAATGGACAGAAACCAATCAAGGAGAGAAGCCGTTAAGAACAAAGGAGAAACTTCCTAAAAGTGGGAACAATTAACCCGTGGGATGGCTTGCCCTCAGAAGTTGCGGGCACTCCATCACTGGAGGTTTTTAAGAAAAGACTGGATAGCCATTTGTCTGAAATGGTACAGGGTCTCCGCTTGAGCAGGGGTTGGACTAGAAGACCTCCAAGGTCCCTTCCAGCTCTATTCTGACTGATTGATTTCCCCCTGGCTTCACTGCTGAACTAAGGCGTGGGGCTCCTGGCCCCTTCCTTATGCCCCAAAGAAGGAAGCAGTAAATGAGCCCTGGCTGCCTTCAGCCACCATCGCACCACACCTTGGCTCCTGATTTAGCCTCGGCTACCGGCGCAATTCGGTTGTCTCTGCTGGCTGTTTGCAGGCAGGCTCACTCACCTCTCTTCTATCCTCTGGGTGTCTCACGGGATCTTTCTGCAGGCTTCTCTCCAAACAGGTTTGTTTTTAATCAAAACAAGCGAAAGAGACTCATTTTTACATGTTTGCTTCACTGGCTTTCCAGCAATAATGGATGTATAAGTAGACATTTATGTGGGGTGGCATGACAGATTGGAAATAAAACGAAGGGTAGAAACGTGTGAGCAGATGGTTCCTGATCTCTTTGTCATGAGCTCACCGCACCGTGCAAGTCAGGTGATACATTTAAGGGTTAGCCTTCGGTACTTCGGGGGGGTCTGGGACCTACAACCTGCCCAAAGGGGCTGCTTTCTGCTGGAAATGCTATGATTACACCATATGGTTATATATCTTCCGGCAATATTCTCACCCAGGTAGGTAACTCTCCATCATGCAAGCAATAACCAAGCGTGTCTTTCAAGTCAAGATTTTATTTCCTTTAGTACCTGTGTTCATGATAGAAAGCCGAGTGATTCCCCCCCCCCCCCCCAGTTCTGATGAAAATCCAGATTTATAGCTGCAGAAAAATGTCCTCCAACGGAAAAGAATATCAGCACAGAGCGGAGTTTAAAAAAAACGCCAGGATGGTGAGGCACAATTGCTGAGATTGAGGGCTGAGGGCTGCCCGGAGCTCTTAACGAAGGACAACCTACAACTAATGGCGGTGAGGGAGGGGATGTCACCCACCAGGGTACCTGTGAGACCACCTACTACCACCGGTAGCCTCCCACCGTCCAGTACGATCTCACAGAGTTGGCCTCCTCAGGGTGCCGTTGGCCAAGCTGTGTCAGCTGGTGACCCCCAGGGGGAGACCCTTCTCTGTGGGAGCCCCTGCCCCCGGAGCTTCGCATAATCCCTGACCTCCGTTCCGTCCGACGCGCCCTAAAAAGTTGGCTTTTCCAGCAAGCCGCCCTGGCCCGTTAATTTTAACTCATTTTTTAAATGTATTGTCCTATAAATTCGGTTTGTTTTTTTGGATATGTATTTAATTTCTTTTTAACTTTCGGGATGTGTGTTTTTTAATGTTGCATGCTGCCCTGAGTCCTTTGGGAGAAGGGCGGCATATAAATCCAATAAAAACAAACAAACAAACAAAACCAGAACTCTTCGTGTGGATCTGGGTGAAAGAGATTCCTCTGGAGGAAACGATGGACCAAACGTCCACGTGGAAAGTGCAAATGGAAGCAGAAATAAACTCACAGGCTTTGCACATGCCTTAGAATCAGGCCTCTGAAAAAGTAATTAGCTGGGGGTCTGGGAAGGCCGAGCAGTTACGATGCAGAGGTTATTGACTGGAAGGTTGGCAGTTTAAGACCTGAGCTCCACGTGATAGCACTAGCCCCTAGACTTATATACCGCTTCACACTGTTTCACAGCCCTCTCTGAGCAGTTTACAGAATCAGCCAATCACCCCCAACAAAGTCAATGGGATTCACTTAATCACCTCATGATTTACTTAATAACTGCAGTGATTGGCTTAACTAACATGGCAAAAAAATTAAAATCAGGCACAACTCACTTAGCAATAGCACTTAGACTTATATGCCGCTTCCCAGTGCTTTACCGACTTCTCTAAGTGGTTTACACAGTCAGCCTCTTGCCCCCAACAATCTGGGTCCTCACTTTATCCACCTCGGAAGGAGGGAAGGCTGAGTCAACCTTAAGGCAATCCAGATCGAACTGCTGACAGTGGGCAGAGTTAGCCTGCAATACTGCATCCTAACCATGGCAGAATAGAAATAGAAATAATAGAAATAGAAGAAATATAAAATAGCCTCTTGCCCCCAACAATCTGGGTCCTCATTTGACCCACCTCGGAAGGAGGGAAGGCTGAGTCAACCTTGAGCCTGGTGAGACTTGAACTGCCAAGCTGCAGGCAGCCAGCAGAAGTAGCCTGCAGTACTGCACTCTGACCACTGTGCTACTGTGGCTCACTTAACAACCACCATGCATAACAAAAGAAATTCTGGTGTCAGTTATGGCCATAAGCCGAGAACTGCTGGTCCTTTGGTACTTAGTTGAAAAATTCTGCAATTTTCTTCTCACTTCCATTCAGCTTCAGGAAAGAGAATCTTTGCATTGAAATTTCATTTCCTTCTGATATCTCTTGCTCTGCAGTAAGCTGAAAAGGCATTCTTCAGCCTCCTGAGAAGAAGGTGTCAAAACAATAACTCTTTCACAGAGGAGAAAGCATCTATAAACTAGCAAAAGAATCCCCCCCCCTATATTTTGCAAAGTATTAGGTAACAATTCTTCAATACCAATAGAGCACCGTGACTGTGGAATACCCGCCCCAGGCTGCTGAGATTATATTAGATTCATCTTTATTACTGCCGTAATTATAGGAAGAAGACACTGTATACATCAAATATGTATATCAAATACGTTCAGAGGCCCACGCTTCTAAAATCTATGGATACAATAAAAGGTAAACATAAAGTACAATAAAAGTACATGAAAATAATAAGGGACATAATAGTGATGATCACCAAAGATTAATACAATTCTTCACTCACAAGCAAGACAAATTAGATCAATTAGAAGCACGAAACTGAGAGACACCGGAGAATACATCAGCATCCTGCTCACACAAACAAGACATTGCAGTTTCAGTCTGGGTTTCATCATCCAGGTTTCTCCGTAGAATAGAATAACAGAGTTGGAAGGGACCTTGGAGGTCTTCTAGTCCAACCCCCTGCTTTGGCAGGAAACTCGAGCCGGTCAGGATTGAACTCTTGGCAATCGGCAGAGTTAGCCTACAATGCTGTATTCTAACCACTGTGCACCATGGAGGAAGGAAGGAAGGAAGGAAGGAAGGAAGGAAGGAAGGAAGGAAGGAAGGAAGGAAGGAGAAGGGCAATACCACTTAATACTTATATACTGCTTCACAGTGCTTTACAGCCATCTTTAAGCAGTTCACAGAGTCAGTCTCTTCCCCCAACAATCTGGGTTCTCATTTGACCCACCACAGAAGGATGGAAGGCTGGGTCAATCTTGAGCCAGTCATGATTGAACTCTTGGCAGTTGGCAGAGTTAGCCTGCAATGCTGTATTCTAACCACTGTGTACCATGGAAGAGGAAGGAAGAAGGAGGAGGAAGGATGGAAGGAAGGAGAAGGAAGGATGGAAGGAAGAAGGAAAGAAGAGCAATAGCACTTAATACTTATATACTGCTTCACAGTGCTTTACAGCCACCTTTAAGCAGTTTGCAGAGTCAGCCTCTTCCCCCAACAATCTGGGTCCTCATTTTACCGACCTCAGAAGGATGGAAGGCTGAGTCAACCTCGAGCTGGTCATGATTGAACTCTTGGCAGTTGGCAGAGTTAGCCTGCATTGCTGTATTCTAACCACTGTGTACCATGGAAAGAAGGAAGGAAGGAAGGAAGGAAGGAAGGAAGGAAGGAAGGAAGGAAGGAAGGAAGGAAGGAAGGAAGGAAGCGCAATAGCACTAGACTTATATTCTGCTTCACGGTGCTTTATACAGCCCTCTCTACGTGATTTACAGAGTCAGCCTATCGCCCCCAACAATCTGGGTCCTCATTTTACCGAACTCGGAAGGCTGGAAGGTTGAGTCAACCTTGAACTGGTGAGAATCAAACTGTTAGCAGTGGGCAGAGAGAAGGAAGGAAGAGCAATAGTACTAGACCTGTATACTGCTTCATAGTACATTACAACTCCTCTGTAAGCAATTTACAGAGTCAGCCTATTGCCCTCAACAATCTGGGTCCTCATTTTACTGACCTTGGAAGGAAGGACAGAAGGCGGAGTCAACCTTGAGCCAGTCAGGATCGAATTATTGACAATGAACAGTGAGTTAGCTTGCAATACTGCATTCTAAGCACTGTTGCCACCATGACTGCTATAATGTATGTATGTATCTGTAACTATATTTTCCAACGAAAATAGGGGTACCAGATATCTGAACCGGCAAAGGAGAACACAGACAACTTGAAAGGAGGACAATTGGGAAGAAAGGAGGACACAACAACGGTTTAACTTTCTTGGCATCTGCAAGAAAAATACTTGGGATATGTGTACATGAAATGACCTTTTCCAGCCTCAGAAAGACGAGTTATCAATCACTGTATTTTCCCAACAAATCTTTAGTTTCAAGAAAATGTGCTAGCAATAAGGAAGAAGCGATGTTTCAAATTTCACCACTGAAACGACAAGTCATATGACTAGATTCTAGATTAAAAGATCCTAGATCCAAAGAGCCTAGATTGAAGCTGATGGCTGGAGTCAGGAAATCAATTAAATAAGGTAAAGTTGAGTGTCTACGGAGGAGGGAAAGAAAGAAGTAGACAATTTACAAGGTCACATTATACAAAAATGTCAATGACTATGGTTATGAAAACAGTAAAAAAATTAAGCCAAAAGCAAAAGCAAGCCACTTAAAAAACCAGACAATATTTGATTTTAAGGCTGTGCCTGCTGAATGGAGGACACCTCCTCCATGTCTGGTGCCCTAGACAAATACAATTTGATCAAAAACAAAACAAACAGAAACTCCTGTGAGGTACAACTCATATTTTAAAATCAAATATATCTGCTGGGAAAGTTCTTCCAGACAGCTGATTTTTTTGAACAGTTTAAACCAACTCTGCACTGGGAAATGTGAGTGGGGAAGTCAAAAAAGTCATCATTGACTGATTGAAACCCTGCTTCATCACTGGAGGTATTTAAGAAGAGATTGGAGAGCCTCTTGTTTGCACTTTGCTGGCATCCTGGCATACAGATATGGAGTAACAGACTTGGAAGGGACCATATAGGTCATCTAGTCCAACTCAAGCAGGAGACCCAATGTCCAATGTCTTCTTCAAAGCTTCAAATGATGAAGCTCCTGTTGAGTAAGTAACCTCCCCGTTAGGAGAGCGAGTGTGCAGAGAAGCGTAATGAGAGTGGTATGGGAGAACATGTACAAACCAGCATACAGGGACACCGAATAGTATAAAATATAGTAGTTTACAATGTGGAAATATAGAGGTATTCAGAGGCCATCAAACAGTCCAAGTCATAGACGGTTCAGTCAGTCAGTTATCAAATAATCAGTTTAGCACACAAAACAGCTAACAGTAGCTGTTACACAGTACCTCACAATACACCATCAGCATCTAACAAACAGAGAGCTAACAGTCATTCTGGCTCCCTCTTATGGCTGCTTGAAGTAACAGCAACCAATTACATCTCTCTAGCATTTAAAGTAACAGATACATTTTTTACAATCATGGCTTATATACATTGCCAAGCCAAGACTAGGGTTACATCCCTAACAGCTCCCACAATTTCCGAAGGCAACTTCTGTTCCATGGATTGATTGTTCTCACTGTCAGAAAATTCCTCCTTATTTCCAGGTTGAATCTCTTCGATGAGTTTCCATCCATCATTCCTTGCCTGGCCTTTGGGTGCTTTGGAGAATAGGTTGACCCTTTCCTATCTGTGGCAGCCCCTCAAATACTGGAAGACTGCTCTCCTGTCTCCCCTGGTCCTTCTCTTCACTAGATTAGCCAGGCCCAGTTCCTGCAACCGTTCATCGTATGTTTTAGCCTCCAGTCCCCTCATCATTCTGCTTGCTCTTCTCTGCACTCTTTCTAGAGTCTCAACATCTTTTTTATAGCGTAATGACCAAAACCGGATGCTATATTCTAGGTGTGGTCTTACTAGGGCAATTGTTAGGGGGCAATTGGCATGTAGAGAGTAGAGACGAGCAGGGATGGTGCACCAAGTGGCAGCTGTTCCCAAAGCACCTACACTGCATGCCATTGGACAGAGATGGACTGGTCAAGGGGGAAGGGCAGGGGAGAAGAGGAAAAAATTGTAACACTCTCAGATCTAACCTTTCTTTTCTGCAACCATCTATCCTATCCCTTCAATCCAATGGAGTCGAGGGTCTTTCTTTCCTAGGGAGAAGGACTGGGCAGGCCTGACACTTGGAGAGGTAGAATCACCTGCTAAAGGAGAGAGGGAGTTAAGAGGCTCTCCTGCACAGATTTGCCATGCAGAAGGAAATTACATAACCCAAGCCAGTGAAACTATTTTCTATGCTCTGGTGAGATCCTTGTAAAATAGATGATCAACAATAAAGTAACAAATCATTCAATTTATATTTAAAATAATTTAAAAATATTTTAATTTTTGTCATTCCCATCTCATTTTATCCCTCCTTTGGCATCCTTTCTTTAAGGATTCTATTCCACCATTTCTACTATATTAGTGTAACTTGTCTTGTCCTGCAGTGAGTTGCCTCTGTGCAAGACAACTGGCCGTGGCAGGTTGTCTCGTGGCAAATTGGCCACATCAAGTTGGCTGCAACGAGTTGGCTGTGGCAAGCTGTCCCATTCCATCTGCCCAATTGTGCTTCTGGTTGGGATAGGATTTCGGGATACTGATGCTTCACTTTTCTGTGTTTCTTCTTTTTCTTCAAGAGATGCTAAGCGTGCTTCTATTTTGTCCAACCGTACAAGTAGGACAATAAATTTGTCCAGTCTGGGCTTGCATGATGGGGCAGAATAGTGGAAACGCAAACTGGAAGGTTTTATGTGAAGCAGATTGTAGGAACTGGGCTACGCTTGGGGTCAGGTGGGGTTTGGGGGGGGGGGTGTCTGGAAATTCCCATCCTCAGATTCTCAGGCAGCAGGGATATTTTCCAGGGTGGCATCTCGGTTTGGAGTCAATATTCAATTTTTTCTGCTTGTTTATTGCTGTGCCAATGCCAGTGTCCTGATCTGCCAGGAAAGTGGCTGTCTTTTTCTGGTTGGTTTTGCCTTTTTTGGTAGTGCCTTTGATCTGGTTATTAAGATTGTTTTGCTTTGTTTGAAGTTGCCATCCAAAGACCCTTGGGAAGGGCGGGGGGGGGTTATGAGCACTGAAAAATAAGTACACAAGTAAATCAGTAAGTAAATAGGTCAGTATTCCCATGGGAAAAATAGCAGGATATTTCAGGCTGTTGCACTGAATGGCCCCGGCTAAGTTGCTTCGTGACTCTGCAGCTTTTCTGTCCCTTCTTTGATGCTGAGTGGTCTGCTTTGGTGACCCCTGGGTTGCCTTGGTGTCCCACTTCAACCTGTTCACCCCCTCACCCCATTACATTGAGCCAATGGTTAGAATCCAGCAAAAGGTAAAGGTTCCCCTCACACATTTGTGCTAGTTGTTCCCGACCCTAGGGGGTGGTACTTATCTCTGTTTCAAAGCCGAAGAGCCAGCGCTGTCCGAAGATGTCTCCGTGGTCATGTGGCTGACATGACTCAATGCCGAAGGTGCATGGAATGCTGCTCCCTTCCCACCAAAAGTGGTCCCTAATTTTCTACTTGCATTTTTATGTGCTTTTGAACTGCTAGGTTGGCAGAAGCTGGGACAAGGAACGGGAGCTCACTCCGTTATTCGGCACCAGGGATTTGAGCCACTGAACTGCCGACCTTTCTGATCGAGAAGCTCAGTGTCTTAGCCACTGAGCCACCGCATCCCTTAGAACACAGTATTGCAGGCTAATTCTGCTAACAGCCAGCAGTTCAGTCCACCTCTTCTCCAAAGCACCTGAGGGCAGGACAAGAAGTAATGGATAGAAGAGCATTAAAGAGACATCTAACCTAGAGTGAAGGAGAAATATCCTGATAGGGAAAACAATTGAATAGTGGAAAAGCTCCATCACTGGAGATTTTTAAGAAGAGGTTGGACAGCCATTTGTATGGAGTGGTATAGGAGCTCCTGCCCAAGCAGATGTTTGGATTAGAAGACTTCCAAGATCCTTTACAAGATTGTTATTCTATCTTCTATTAGGAGGTACTTTAGACTCATGATACCTCTACAAATAAGGACAAATTAGGGAGTCATGGTGATGGAGAAAAGCATAGCACCCCCTATACCCCTCTAGAGCTTTTACCAAAAGTTTAGAGCAGTTTTCCTCAACCGTGGCCAATTGGTGGACTTTTTCAGGAGGCAACTGGACTTTCTTGTCTTTTCTTTGAAGGCGTTTTGCTTCTCATCCAAGAAGCTTCTTCAGCTCTGATTGGATGGTGGGGAAGGGAAAGTATATGCAGTACAAGGCAGTGAGCCATGTGCAGATCTGGACATTGGGGAAACAAAACAGCCACTTCATAAACGCATGGCACAACACAGGAGAATAAACCCATCAGGACGAGATTCAGCAGTTCATCTGCATTTAAAAGACAAAGAGCATTCTTTTGAAGACAGCAAAGCCCACTTTTTGGACAGAGAGGGCTGCTGGTTTGAAAGAGGAGTCAAAATTGAATGGCCCTTTTTCAACAGGTCTCCAGTCTACAACACAGGAGTCCTTTCAGCAGTTCCAAGAAGGTTCTACACCCATTTGTACCACTAAGCTGACCCTGAAGACACAGGAGAACCTCCAGGTGGCCTCAACGACCCTCTAAAACAGTGGTTCCCAACTTTTTTTGGCCATGCCCCACCTAAGAATCTCTAAAACCCTAATGCCCTCCCTCCCCGTGACATATAATTCTTATTTTACTCTGAAAGTGAACTCTACTCAAGCGGAGGAAGCCTAAAAGGCTATTGACTTGGTTTAAACAAGGTTCTAATTGACCTTATTAAAAAACAAATTGAACCCCCCCCCCGGGGCCCCACATTGGGAACCACTGTTCTAAAAGAATGCAAATGACCAGCTGTCTGCAAGGGGTATAAATCCTTCCTTTCCCCATCCTTCAGTTAGAGCTGAAGAAGTTTCTTGGGTGAGAAGTGAAACGTCTTCAAAGAAAAAAAACAAGAAAGTCCAGTTGCCTACTGACTTTTAAATGGGTGGACTTCAACTCCCAGAATTCCCCAGCCAGCATCATTAGATGGGTTAATTGTCCACCCATTCTAATGTTGTCAAGTTTGGGAAAAGCTGGTCTAGTGGAACATGATTTGACAATGGGCTGCAAGACTTTAACCCCCATCCCTTCTTCAAGCTATCCTGAATTAACTAAAACATACAATGAACGGTTGCAGGAACTGGACATGGCTAGACTAGTGAAGAGAAGGGCTAGGGGAGACAGGAGAGCAGTCTTCCAATATATGAGAGGCTTCCACAGAGAGGAGGGGGTCAAGCTATTTCACAAAGCACCCAAAGGCCAGACAAGGAACAATGGATGGAAATTGAACAAGGAGAGATTCAATCTGGAAATAAGGAGGAATTTCCTGACAGTGAGAACCATCAACCCGTGGAACAGAAGTTGCCTTATGGGAGCTTCATCACTGGAAGCTTTCAAGAAGAGCCAGGACTGCCATCTGTCAGAAATGGTGTAGGGTCTCCTGCTTGGGTGGGGGGTTGGACTAGATGACTTACAAGGTCCCTTCCAACTCTGTTAAATCTGAACAAATCTGAAGAATCCAAAGCTCTTTTCCCCTTCACACAGAACATGCCAAACTTCTCCACAATGGTTGTGAAGGTGCGCAAGCAACTGAATTCTGATCCAACATGAGTAATATTTTTATACTTGTTCAATTAATCCTTGGGTCACATTTGAATGTGTTGTAACATAGTTGTAAGATAATTAACATTTTAGATTATTAGGTTTTACAGTACATGTTTATATTGTTAATTTATTGTACTATGGAGTCAGCATCTAGCTTTAGATTTCACATAATTAATCTTATAGGTTTTTTTTTTTCCTTAGCTAATTTTAATCTTGGGTTTTAGTATGTGGTCTTTGTGCGAATCAATGCAGAATTTTTCAAAGGCCTAAGAATATTATTCTTTCAAGCGGCAGGTTCCTATAATTGATTCCAAGCTAGTCCTTGACTGAAATAAAGTTATTTGGCAACCTAATCTGTGACCCAGGTTGACTTTGGAAAGGCATTTCTCTTCTGAAGGGAATTGTGAGAATCAAAATACGTATTTGGGGCCAGTAGAGAATGGCCTATTGCTGCTTTTCACGCACAAAAACTTATCCTTTTTTTTGTTGTTCCAGAGGCAATTCACCACCCACAGCCCACCTGGAGCTCACTGGGATGACCTCATGAAAGATCACAGCTTAAAATCTCTCCAGCTCTAAAATGAGATGTTGTGTTTGGGCATGTGTGAACGCCCACCCCTGCTGCCCATATGGTGAGGCAAGGAGCAGATTGGCAGCAAAATAACCCAGCGGGTTACCTCCCTCTCCCTCATCAATCAATTTCTTAGAGCTCACAGAAGAAGAGAGCAATGGCAAAAGAGATATTGAAGATGGGACAACTCCTTCCCCACTATGTAAAATTAAGAAGAGTGGCTTAGGGCAGGGCTATCAAACTTAAGGCCAGATCCGGTCCACTGGACTGGCCCAGGTTGCCTCTGCTAGCCAAAACGGAGTTCCATTTTCACTGGCAGAGAGTTGCAGGAGGCCATCACAGCCGAAAACAGAACTCGGGAGCCCATTTTCGCTGGCAGAGTCTTCCGGCCACCATAGGTGCCTCTGACATGAGTGACATGAAGCTGGCAATTCCCCCCTGTTCCCCCCAAAGTCAAACACAACTCTGATGTAGCCCTCAATGAAATGGAGTTTGACGCCCCTGATCTAGGGTCTCCTGCTTGAGCGGGTGGTGGTGGTGGTAGTGGTAGACTAGAAAACCTCCAAGGTCCCTTCCAACTCTGTTATTCTGTAATTCTAAATTCTGTAGATGCTGGGAGGGGCAGAGATTAAGAAACCTCCACCTTAAAACTTCCATCAAAAGTGGGAGGGTTTGGTGGGAAACTGGTGGAACAACATGCCTGGTCCATGATGTTACTCAAGACCCTAAAGCAAGAGCTGGCCATAAGTCCATGTTCTTGGTGGGGTGTCTCAGTGTCTCAGAAGCCATTGGCCTTTTGGGGAGAAATTGTGCAGATCTATCCAGATTCAGAAGTCCCAAGTTCCAGGATGTGGGTTTTGTACTTCTGTTTCTTTTATCTTGATGATGAAGATGAACGTTTGCAGGAACTGGGCCTGGCTAGTCTAGTGAAGAGAAGGACCAGGGGAGACATGATAGCAGTGTTCCAATATTTGAGGGGCTGCCACAGAGAAGAGGAGGTCAAGCTATTTACCAAAGCACCAGAAGGCCAGATAAGGAACAATGGATGGAAACTGATCAAGGAGAGATTCAACTTGGAAATAAGGAGGAATTTCCTGACAGTGAGAACAATCAACCACTAAAACACAGGGGGATTTGGCCTTCGGGGGGGGGGGGGGTGGGGAGGGGGGGGGGGGGGGATTTTATGGGGCACTATATGCTAAGCGCTATGTGTCAGCTGACACGTGCGTTGTGTGTTGCTTTCAAGGGGAAGGATGGACTTGGGAGGTGGGTGGGAGGCTCATGGGGGCGGGGGGGGGTGGGGGTGGCTGGTCTCCTGCTTGGGTGGGGGGGGTGTGACGACAAGGGTTGCCGGTTAGGGCGTGGGTGACCACACGGGGGAGGGTTGACACTGGAGGGGGTGGGGGGAGTGGGTGTAGAGGGGGGGGGAGAGGGTCTAACACAGGGGGTGGGGCACGTTGGACTGGTGCTGGGGGGTTGCCTCTTGTCTTCTAGCTATGAACGTGAAGTGGTCGTTTTGAGCGTTCGAAGGGGCATTGTGGATGAACGGCACATCAATAAAACTCACACCACACGATCCGATTGGGTGGGGGAGTGATATCTATATATATATCAGAATAAATTTTGGCACAATCACATCGTGTGTGAGGGGAGGAGCGAGGGTTTGGTAAGTAAGGGGGGTAGGTTGGGGGGTGGGGGGGGGGGGGCTGGGGGGGCGGGGCGAGGGTGGGGTGGGGAAGGGGGGGGGGAGGGGGGGGGAGGGGGGGGGGGGGGAGGGGGGGGTGGAGGTAGGTGTGTGGATCCGTGTGGTGGGGGGGGTGAGAGGTACAATATCACATAATAACGCAAACAACAATACACACGAGGGAAGATAAGGGGGGGGGAGGGGGGTGAGTGTGGAGGGGAGTGGTGCATAAAGGGGCGGGAAAGGCAACTATCGAAATCACTATCCTGGGGTGTCATAATAAATCTTTCTTCTTCTTCGCTTCTTTTGTTCTAAATAATGGTCCTGCTGGCAATTCCGGGGTCATGCTTTCTATCTTGTTAATGTAAAAAAGTAGGGGGGGGGGGGGGGGGGGGGGGGGGAGGGCGGGGGGGGGAGGGTAGGAGGGGGGGGGGTATTGGTGGAGTAGGAGAGTGTATGGGGGGGGGGGAAGGTGGCGGGGGGGTGTATCTCTCTCTAACTTGGGGTTTGTTTTATTAGTGGTATGTAGTGTGCGTGTGTGACATGTGTTTAATGTTGGGGATGTTGAAGTGTAGTGAGATGTGATTGATATATGTGTTGGGTGTGGGTTGGCAATATCTCTCTAGGTGTTGAGGTGAGAGGAAGGGGGTTTTGTGGGGGTGGGGTTGGGGGGGGGGAAATTGGTTTGAGGTGGTGGGTGGTTTGTGGTGGGTTTTGTAAGATAAGTATGTTGTATATGGGGGGGTTGGGTGTGGTGAGGTTTTGTTGTGGGGGTTGGGATTGAGGGTTGGATTTTTGGGGGGTTTTTTGATTGGTTGTTGGGGAGTGTTTAATGGGTAGATTGGATGGGAGGGTAAAATAGGGGGTTGGGATTGGATATTGGGGGGGTTAATTTAAGGGGTGTTATTTGGTTTTAGGGGGTTTGTGAGGATTGAAGGATGATGGGGATTTGGAGGTTGGAGGAGGGAAGGGCTAAATACACCTACACCGAAGTTCCTGAAGAAGAGAGCCAATGCCAGTCTTGGAGGCAAAATGATCAAGTAGAATATGGTAGCATTTTCCCTTACTAACACAACTGACGAAAAGGCACAAACGTTTGTGAGCTGGAACATGAAAGCTTATGGATGCTAATCACATTTGTAAGTTGGAAAAAGTGCCAACAGATTCCTGATATCATGCAAAGCAAGAGGTCCTCCAATTGCTGTTTGTAGAGGAAGCTTTAGTGGCCTAGAATAGAACTCATCATGTGAAGCTAACAAGAAACAGTCTCACGGCTGAGTGAATTATGTGAGATCAACCTATTGCTGATGTCCTTCCTTCAGTAGATAAATGTCCCCGTGTTTTCATTTCTCTCTAGACGAAATCCCTCCCAGTTTTACCTTGCCTCGGAGCAAAATAACCTGTTCAACAGCTGTCAATGTCACCGAAAAATAAGAATTACGGCACTGTCTACAAATGTTGATCGTGTTGCAGCGTTAGAACTGTGCTTTGAGCTGGTCAAAGGGCTTGCCAAGTGGGAATGCTCATACGTGGGCTTAAAATTGTCAAAATGTTGGTTTTGACCAGGCTGTAGAGGCCCACCCCCCCTTTATGGGAATTCTGTGGAGGGGGGGAAGACCCCGGCCTCTATTCCATCCTTTGTTACTTTTGGGACCCCCTGCCCTAATAGGGAGCCATCTTAGACAAGTAGGCTGACATTACATGCTATAGGACAGCTACAGAGGAGCAAGGGATTCCAATGCATTTCATTGGAGCACAAACGCATCATAGAATCTTAGGGCTGGAATGAACCTCAGAGGTCTTCTAGTCCAACCCTCTGCTCAAGGCAAGAACAATCAACAGTGAGAGCAATCAGCCAATGGAACAGAACTTCGGAACTTGTGGGAGCTTCATCATTGGAGGCTTTCAAGAAGAGACTGGACTGCCATCTGTGGCAGATGGTCCCCTACTTGGGCAGGGGGGGTTGGACTAGATGACCTACAAGGTCCCTTCCAACTCTGTTAATCTAATCTAATCTAATCTAATCTAATCTAATCTAATCCAATCTAATCTAGTAGGAGACTTTATTCCATCCCATTTCAAATGGCTGTCTAATCTTTTTTGCAGTGATGGATCACAACTCAGAGAGGCAAGCTTTTCCACTGATTAATTGTTTCCACATTCAGGAAATTCCTCTTTATCTGCAGATTGGATTCCTTTTAGATTTGGATCCCTCTTTAATTTTTTAAACATCAACTCTCCCCATCTCTTAAATGAAGCTTCCTTGAAGCCAGGAAGTTGGGGGACAGGCTGAGGGCATTTCTGTGACACAGAGATGACTTTCTATGCTTCTTGAGGCACGAGAAGCACTTTTGTTTGCAATTCTGCCTTTCCCCTCCTTTTTTTTAAATATGAAGCATTTGGGTACATTATTTTTGACTCTCTTTCACACTTTCTCTTAATATATTTGTTTACTTGCTGGCAGACTGTACTGCAAAATTCAGAGCCATGCACATTTCAAAGGAGAACTAAATTTCAGGGCCCATGTTGATGAGAAATGCCACTTTCCACTGTGTTTTCTGGATGTCTTGATCTATGTATTGCTTTGACGTTGCCTCTGATGGACTTCAGGTGTATAAGAATCAAGGTGTTTGATGCAGCCTGAAGATTCTTCCCCTCAATGACGCCAAACTCTTGTTCCACGCAGCGAGTAAAAACAAATTCCAGTCAACCAACAGTCCTGTAAGGTAAAATCAACTACCTGACTACCATGTCTAATAACTTACAAACAATTCATTCATTCATTCATCATTCTGGGCATTGTTTATCCACTGCAGGATGAAGGCCTCTTTCGCATATTTCAAACCAATATGGCCCTGAGCTTCCTTTTGGCCAGTTGCGCCCACAATACTTGCTGATGTCCTTGATCTTGTTTTAAGTCTCTTTCGTGGATGCTTTTGATCAAGTGGGATCCATTCTATGACTGCCTTGGTCCACCTGGTCTCAACTCTTCTTGCTCCGTGACCAGCCCATTTCCATTTCCATTCTTTTACTCTTTTGATCGTATACTTTTTGTTACGCGTGAGACGAGCGAGCATCCATCCAGCGAGGTTTAGTTCTAGTCTTGTCTTGTAGACTCTATCTCTCATACTAGCACAGAAGCGCACACAAGCACTGAGTCGCTCTGAGTAGCGATAGTTAAGTGGGGGGAGGGGAGGGGGGTGGGGGGGGGGAAAACACCTCGAGGTATAAGAAATCAATATACAAATTGGTGGGTATGTAGGATAGGTAGGTTTGGGTATGGTATGTAGTATGTAAATTATCTTCTCTTTGTGACAAATCAAAAAAAAGAATTTAACCTCTACGACTACAAAAGGGGAGGGGGGAGGGCGGGGGATCTCTCTGAGGTGGATCTCTAGAGTGAGCGCGCATAGTTTCCACTCCCAAAGTAGGTGCTAAGTTGGGAGAGCGGAGCGCGAGGGCGAGAGGTGGTGGGTATGCGTGTGATAAGATCCGTTTCATAAGACATGAAGAGACAGAGCTGGGTATAGAAGAAGTATAAATGGTCGATGTGACGGAAGGGGGGTATATAGTTGGATCAGTTGGGAGATAGGTTTGGGGAGGGTATAAGGTGAAATAATAGTGAATCTCTAGAGATATACATATACTCGAGAGAATCTCATCTTTAGATAGAAGATACTGTAAAACAACGCGAACACTCATATCACAACCTAGTATAGTCGAGAGAGGTGAGTATTAATGAGTACTAAAAGAGTGCGACTATAAATAAATCTGGAAAGGGGTATAAAAGCTTACGATAAACAGAACACTATCTATCTAGGGTCTAAAACATTACAAAGGTACAAACAATATAATACCGTGAAAGAATTAATAATAAAGGATACCAGTCTCTCTCTGTAAGGAGAGAGCAGGGAGGAGGATAAACAAGAAGAAAACTAAGTCTGTATCTCGGATATATCAGATGTGGGTGCGGTTTGGGGGATGGGAGGGGTAGGTAACAGTACACACACACAATTGGAGGACGGTTGTGGTTTTATGAATAAAAATGACTCTATAAAGGAGGGGGATGATGGAATTTTTGGTTTATGATTGGATTGTATTTTAGAGTGAGCTGAGTGAGATAGTGTGACTTTTAATAAAATGTAACTAGAGAGGAAGGCGTGAAAGACACTGAATTTATTTCTCTCTATAAAAGCGTGCGCACACACACACACACATGCGAGAGAGAGAGAGAGTAATATTATGAGAATGGGTAGTGAGTGGATTTAAGAGAGTGTGAGACTCGTAGTATTAAGAAGAGGACTCAATATCATATAGAGGAGCTCGTGTGTCCTGATGAGATACATGGAGTGTGATGAGAGAGATTTATTGGAAAGAGGTGTTAGATGAACGTGTATAAATATCCTACACACAGGAGGTTTAGGGGACGCAATGTAGGATATACACAAGTAGATTCGAGAGATGTAGAGAGTATAATATATGTATATTATTACCACATAAGGAATGAGAATGGGGGGGTTTGGGGTGTTGGTGGTGGTTGGGGTGGGGGTTTGGGTAGGATTGGGAGAGGGTGGGGTTTGGTGTTTTATCTATTTATACTCTTAGGGATAAGGTTTTTGGGGGGGGGGTGGGGGTGTATTTGGGATGTTTGTGTTGGGTGTTGTGGTTGGGAGTGAAAAAAAGATTTTTTTAAGAGGAGTTGGTTGGGGGGGATAGAGAATTTGGAGATGTGGGGAGGTTGGGGAATTGGTTGAGGTGGGGAGGGGGGGGGTTTGTGGGGGTAGATTTTTATGAATGAGGTAGGTATTGAAGTTGTGGGGGGGTTGGGGGGGGTGGGGAGGTGTGGGATAAATATTGTTAAATGGTGGAATAGGAGTAGGGGAGGGGGGGTATTTGTGGTAAGAGTAAAAACGGGAGAGTAGAGTAGATAGATAGATAGTAGGGAGAGCTGAGCGGAGAGTGTCGTGAGATAGATAGAGTAGAGTGTGATAGATAGATAGATAGATAGATAGATAGATAGATGATGGATGGATGGATGGATGGATGGATGGATGGATGGATGGATGGATGGATGGATGGATGGATGGATAGATAGATAGATAGAGGGATAGATAGTTAGATATAGGGATAGATAGATAGAAAGATAATGAGATAGATAGATAGATAGATAGATAGATAGATAGTTAGTTAGAGGGATAGATAGTTAGATATAGGGATAGATAGATAGATAGAAAGATAATGAGATAGATAGATAGATAAATAGATAGTTAGATAGAGGGATAGATAGTTAGATAGAGGGATAGATAGATAGATAGATAGATAGATAGATAGATAGATAGATAGATAGACAGACAGACAGACAGACAGAGGGATAGATAGTTAGATAGATAGATAGATAGATAGATAGATAGATAGATAGATAGATAGATAGATGATAGATAGATAGATAGAGGGATAGATAGTTAGATAGAGGGATAGATAGATAGATAGATAGATAGATAGATAGATAGATAGATAGATAGATAGAGGGATAGATAGTTAGATAATGAGATAGATAGATAGAAAGATAATGAGATAGATAGATAGATAAATAGATAGTTAGATAGAGGAATAGATAGATAGATAGATAGATAGATGGATGGATGGATGGATGGATGGATGGATGGATGGATGGATAGATAGATAGATAGAGGGATAGATAGTTAGATATAGGGATAGATAGATAGATAGATAGATAGATAGATAGATAGATAGAGGGATAGATAGTTAGATATAGGGATAGATAGATAGAAAGATAATGAGATAGATAGATAGATAAATAGATAGTTAGTTAGAGGGATAGATAGTTAGATATAGGGATAGATAGAAAGATAATGAGATAGATAGATAGATAATAGATAGTTAGATAGAGGGATAGATAGTTAGATAGAGGGATAGATAGATAGATAGATAGATAGATAGATAGATAGATAGATAGATAGATAGATAGACAGACAGACAGACAGAGGGATAGATAGATAGATAGATAGATAGATAGATAGATAGATAGATAGATAGATAGATAGATAGATAGATAGAGGGATAGATAGTTAGATAGAGGGATAGATAGATAGATAGATAGATAGATAGATAGATAGATAGATAGATAGATAGAGGGATAGATAGTTAGATAGAGGGATAGATAGATAGATAGATAGATAGATAGATAGATAGATGATAGATAGATGATAGATAGATAGATAGATAGATAGACAGACAGATAATGAGATAGATAGATAGATAGATAGATAGATAGATGATAGATAGATAGATAGATAGATGATAGATAGATAGATAGATAGATAGATAGATAGATAGATAGATAGATAGATAGGGATAGATAGGATCACTAATTCCAGAGAAACTCTCAAGTGTGTTGCAAAGAAAGTAGAAAAAGAGAAGGTCTTTCAAATGGGGGAAATATGTTATATTATGTTTCATAATAATGATAATGCATTGATCTTTGAAGTACAATCCCAGCCAACCATAAGAGGAAGCAGAGCCAGGCTCCACCCACTGAGGGATTCCAAGAGTGGATTTCCTTAATTCAAAGCAATATTTCTCCTCCCAAAGACCAGGTGGCCCTTCTGGACTGAGGAATTCAGGTGTGTTTTTGTCTATCTGACCTGCAAGGTTGTTGTTTCTCCCTTCCGCCCCCAAGAGGGGCATCATGGAGGAGTTTGAAGCAGCCGATGACGAAGTGCCAAACAAATAGGTAAGTTGATTGACAGTCTTTCCCAAGAAATATCAGGAGAGCTGAGGTTTTCCAATCACAGCTTTTGATGATTTGAGTCAAGCAGTTGGTGGAAAAACCTTCCTCTCAAGTTTCTTGACAACTGACGGTGAGGAGGAAGGTGGTATGAACACAATGAAATCACCCAGGAATAACTATTTTTAGCCCTTAGTATGAACTCAGAAGTTTCTTCTCTAGGCAGTGAAGGAAGTGAATCTATTTTTTAATCTAGTCCATGTAGCTTAATCATTACAGAAGACCTGAAAGCTCATATGATCTAACTTGATCTAAACGATCTAAGAGGGGGTTCAAGTTGTTTTCCAAGGCACCCAAAGGCCAGACAAGGAATAATGGATGGAAACTGACCAAGGAGAGGTTCAACCTGGAAATAAGGAGGAATTTCCTGATGAGAACAATCAACCAATAGAACAGAAGTTGCCCTCAGAAGTTGTGGGAGCTTCATCACTGGAGGCTTTCAAGAAGAGACTGGACTGCCATCTGTCAGAAATGGTGTAGGGTCTCCTGCTTGGGTGGGGGTTGGACTTGATGGCCTACAAGGTCCCTTTCAACTCTGTTAATCTGTTAAAAAAGAGAGAGGCTTCATTTGAACAGGAACTTCAACAGTTTCATCATGTGTCCTGGAAGGTCCCTTCCAACTCTGTTATTCTGTCTCCTAGTTTCTAGCCTGGTGCCTTAACCAGTACATGGAACTGGTCCTGAGAGTTTAGGGAGCAATGGGGGACATGTTACAGTGGTGGGTTGCCAATTTTGTTTACTACTGGTTCAGGCGTGCTTGCACGCATGCTCAATGCTTTTGCGCATGTATAGAAGTGTCCTGGCTGGTGGGCGGAGCCTCCCACCGCCGCTAGTACCAGTTCGCCTGATTCAGGCCAAACTGGGAGCAATCCACCTCTGATATGTTAGCATTTACAATCCAAAGTCATATCTTACAGGACATGACTTATTTTTTGCTCCAGTGTACAAAATAATGATCTGGAATTATCAGAAGATAAGTTTTTTGTTGAATATCAGAAACAGCCTGGTGCTTAAGCAAAGGATGGACACCCTCTATCTAAGATGCTATAGTCTAGACTAGAGTTCTGTCCCATGCAGGGGTTTGACTCAGTTGCTCCTTCGGGCATTCATTCTATCTTGTTATGGTCTAAACCAGGGGTCTCAAACCTTGGCAACTTTAAGCTTGGGGGACTTCAACTCTCTAGAAGTTGAAGTCCTCCAGGCTTAAAGTTGCCAAGATTGAAGACTCCTTGTCTGAACCAAACAGCCTACCATTCATCTGTGAGCAGAGGAAAATTGGGTCCCCACATCATTCATGGAACTCTTTTGTGGCAGGCAGCTCACATGCTAATAGGATTTGGCCCTGTTAGAGGACAGGGGCAACCTGCTCTTCATTTGCCTTCAGCATCTGGCTGTCAACCAACCGAAAATGTTTTGCTCCCAGAATAATAAAATTAAAATATCTCCCAACATCATTCCGATCTCCTAACTATGAGGTCCATTCGATGTGTCCTACTTTATTTAGTACTGGCCAACAACCTGGCATTGCCCAGGTATTTATTTATTTATTTATAGAGGGAAAACATCCGGACCAAACATAATTTCTAACGTTGGATTTTCCCCTTACCAGAGGGAGCCCCCTTGTGGAGTACTGTGAAGCTGTTACCATGGCAACTCCACTGCGCTGTACAATAGAAGCCAGTACGGCAGTATGACACAACAGGCTATATCTTAACAGAACACACACCCGCGAGGGGTGTTAGGGGTGTCTTACCCCCACAGTATTTTTCTCCATAGAGTAAGTCATCTGTGTACCAAGTTTGATTGAAATTCCAATCCAAAGTTATGCTGGAACATACATACATACATACATACATACATACATACATACATACATACATACATACATACATATGTACGTATGTACGTACGTACGTACATACATACAGCCTTATTAGATAGATAGATAGATAGATAGATAGATAGATAGATAGATAGATAGATAGATAGATAGATAGATAGATAGAAGAAGATATAGCAGGGCCGACTACACAGTCCCCTCTGACTTCGGTCATTTCAGAAGACAAAATCAGGGACTGCTAATAACACACACTTGTTCATTTGAAGGATATGAAGTGTGACAATTCCATACCATCTCTCCTATCTGCTCAGGAGGCATCTATCAGGTATAGGCAACAATAAAAAAGAAACACTAAGATCCTTGGCTGGACTTTGTGAAAATGCAGAACGCTATCCCTTATACATACATACAATTTTTAAAAAAAGATGTAAAATGTCAGGTGGGAATAGGAGCTGCATGAGTCCCCAAAGAGCTTTCTGCAAGCAAATTGACACCTTCAAGAGCCTTGTTGGAGATTAAGGCAGTAGACCGTGGGTCTTATGTTATTGAGTAAAGCCTGGCTCGATTCAAGTATTGTTTATAAAACATACAAATGAGATTGAGACCCTACACTAAGCCTACACCTGATAAGCCACTTCAGAGTGTGGATTGCATTATTATGAGCCAGAATTACAACAAAGTCCCTTGAATTGAGGGTCCCAAATACCTGCAGTCAGGTGTTGTTAGGCAGGGTGGAACCTCAGTTGGTTTGGCCCCATCAATGTCACAGCCTGCAGACTCTGGAACAGGTCCTCAGCAGCATCACTAGGTCAACCTGGGGGAAAAGATGTACAAAACTCCAGATGGATAAGAGACCCCAGAAGTTTCATGCAGATCTCACGTAAAAGAGGCAAGAAAAATTAGCCCTCGGACATTGAGCAAATAACACTAGCAATAGGACTTAGCACTTAGACATATATACCATTCACGGTGCTTTAAAGCCCTCTCTAAGTGCTTTACAAAGTCAGCCTCTTTCCCCCAACAATATGTGTCCTCATTTGACCCACCTCAGAAGGATGAAAGCTGAGTCAACCTTGAGCCTGGTGAGATTCAAGCTGCCAAATTGCAGGCAGGCAGCAGGCAGCAGAAGTAGCCTGCAGTACTGCATTCTAACCACTGTGCCACTGTGGCTCAAATGAGGGGGTTGGGGTTCAGTCTTTAAACCCCCCTCAAGACTGAGCAGATCTGAGAAATGGAGGGCAAGAATGTTCTTCACAGCAACCCAGTATAGGGAGTCAGCCTAAACAAGATCTCAAGACAGTTCTTGGCAGCTTGGTCGATCAATCAATCAATCAATCAATCAGAAGAGACCTTTGAGGTCTTCTAGTCCAACCTCCTGCTGAAGCAACAGACCCTATACTATTTCAGATAACTGGCTGTCCATTCTTTTCTTAAAAATCTCCAGTGATGAAACACCCACAGCTTCTGACGGCAACTTCTGTTCCACTGGTTAATTGTCCTCACTTTTAGAAGGTTTCTCTGCAATTCCAGGTTGTTTTTCTCCTTGATTAGTTTCCATCCATTACTTCTTGTCTTGCTTTCTGGTTCTTTGGAAAATATGTTGACCCCTCCTCTTCTTTATGGCAACTCCTCCAATACTGGAAGACTGCTATCATGTCCTCCCTAGTCCTTCTTTTCTCTAGATTGGCCACTCTCAAATCCTGCAACCGTTCTTCATATGTTTTAGTCTCCAGGCCTTTGATCAACTTAGTTGCTCTTCTCTGCGCTTTTTCCAAAGTCTCAACATCTTTTTTGTAATGTGGGGACCAAAACTGGATGCAGCATTCCAGGTGGGGCCTTTCTAAGGCTTTATAAAGTGGTACTAATACTTCACATTAGTTTGATTCCATGCCTCTTTTATACAACCAACGGTTGAATTAGCTTTTTTGGCTGCCACTGCACATTGCTGGCTCATATTTAAGTGATCATCTACTAGCACTCCAAGATGCCATAAAGGTGCAGAAATAATCAAGTTTTACCACTCTTATCATCACCATGATGTAATCCCAAATAAAGGCTCTTACACATGTTCAATTGTTGTCCCCAATTCGGGTCTGAGCCTGGTGCCGAAGCCAATGATGGGCACTAGACACATGGTGCTGGTTTTCTGATTAATTTTTATTGGAATACTCCAAGGAAAAGCGTTCCTGGTCTAAAGGCCAAGAACCAAGAACAAAGGATTAAGTAAGCTTTATACATTTTCACTAAAGGAGAAGGCAGGACAAGACAGGATAATAAGAAATATCATCTAATAAACATTTTAGTAATAATTCTACAATCTGTTCTATTGGTCTCTAGCTGTCCCTGTTCCTAAGCTTTGGCTAATGAATGCCCCAAGAGTTATCTAAAACAGATTTCATTTGCTGCAGGCCATTTCTATTCCTAACTTTTAGCTGAGGTTTGCCTAATTCTTATTACTTTTATCAACTGTCTAACTACCCATAATTGTTACAAGCGTTGCACATGTGTATTTCCTGTTGATAAGCATTCTTTGTTCTTGCCAGACAGACCCCAAAATTACAGTCTTCCTGATTTACTTTCAAGTTTGTGCCAACTTTAGCAGACAGTCCATCACAATCACTCTCACTCTTCAACAACTCCTCTGGTGTTCCACTTCCAAACCTCCTCAGACCTCATAGGGTTAGGCAGTTCAAGGCCTCCACGCACCCCTCCACCCCAAGCTCTCTCTAAGGCCAGGGCCAAATTGCCCACAGTCCCTTGAGCTGGGCCAATCTAACAGGGCCTCTCGCCCTGAGGCAAGGTGATATAACAAAATATGCCTATTTCCCCCCCCCCCAAAAAAAAGCATTTTCTATTCAAAAAGAAAAAAAACACATCTTTTGCCTGGAAAATGCAGAACTTTCTAAACTAATTTATCATGATTTCTCAATAAAGCAGCTAATTGTAGATTATTTAATAAGCCACAGATAAATAAATCACAACTTAATGTGACATCACAGCCACAATATATTTGGAAAGCACCATATTGGGTAAAAACTGGTATGATGTTATCCTAGTAAAGTCTCTGGACAGTTAGAGGAAAAAGGGAGCAGCTCCATCATCTTATTAAATAATCAACGCTTCAATTTTGTTATGCTTTGTTTTGATTCTGGCACTAATCACTGTCAAATGCCTTTGCAAACAATAGTAATTATTGCACTCTAATCATCACATAAAGTCAGATATGAGACATGACTGCATCCTGATTCTAAAAAAAAATTGTCAGATGGGAAATACAAGGGCAGGAAAACTGTTAGACCTATTAATGTTGCTTCCAAATCATTGGCCAAATATTGTGAAATACCAAGTACTGGACTAAATAAAAAGGAAGCTCAATTCTGGGCCTCCATTATTCAGAAATAATAGTACAAAACAGTGTTTCCCAACCTCAGTGGCTTTAATATGTGGGGATGTCAACTTCTAGACTTCCCCAGCCAGCTGTGGCATAAAACCTTGTGCAAAATGTCCAGACAATCTCATCCAGTAAACAGAGGAGATTTTGCAGAAACATTGCAAGATCTCTAATTCAAATGAATCAATTCAAGTTAGAGTTCAGGGATTCCCAGTACAGATCAAGTAGATATCCTGAGGCTTTGGGGCTTAAGTTCGGTCCTTTTTCAGTAGCTCCTGGAATGGAATACTTTGTCAAAATCTCCCTGGCTATTTCTCAGATGAAAAGGGGACATCTGGTTTCCTGTGATTGTCCTGATAAGCATAATTTTCCACAAAAAGCTCCCGCTAAGCCTCCCCTTCTCCTCCCCTGAAGAGAAAGGGTTTTTGATCAGCGTGTGCTACCTGTTATATGCCAGTGAAACAAGGACACGGACCTCACAATCGATACAAAAGCTGCGAGTGGCACAAAGAGCCATGGAAAGATAGACTCTCAGCATCACAAGACAAGATAGAAAGACCTGCCGATGGATTAGAGAACTAACAAAAGTATGCGATGCTATCAAGAGAGCAAAAGGATGGAAATGGAAATGGGCTGGTCGCAGAGCAAGAAGAGCTGGTGCAGGTGGAATAAGGCAGTCATTTAATGGAACCGTCCATGAAAGACACACACACACAAAAAAGATGGAGAGATGACATCAGCAAGTATTGCGGGCCCAACTGGCCAAAGAAAGCTCAGGACAGTATTGGTTGGAAACATGCGGAAGAAGCCATCCTCCTGCAGTGGATAGACAATGGCTAGAATGATGATGATGATGATGATGATGATTTATGAGAATTCCTTTCAATGAGGAGAAAATTCCAAGCCAACAGCCCCCAGGTCTGGAGTTGGCTGATGAGGAAGAGGAGGAACAGCTGGGTCCAGTGCCTGATGCATAGATGCACAGAAGCCAGAGGAGAGGAGAGCAGTGGAAATATATGGGCCAATACTTGGATGGAAGAGCCACTGCTGCTAGCAAAGCCCCACCTTATCTCTGGGGGGAAAAGGCAGGGGGAGGAGATAAATAGATGTGGCAAACAAGTATTCATCTCCCTGCAGGACAGACTTGTTAGCCTCCGGTGAGAGAGAAACTTTTTGCCGGGGCTTCGGGTGCTCCTAATTAAAGAAAATGAAAGAAAGAAATGTCCTGTAAGATATGACTTTGGATTGTAAATGCTAACATGTTCCCACCTCAAATTCTCAGGGCCAGTTCCATGTACTGGTTAAGGCATCAGGCTAGAAACCAGGAGACAGAATGACAGAGTTGGAAGGGACCTTGTAGGTCATCTAGCCCAAAACCCCCACCTAAGCAGGAGACCCAGGAGTGCGCAATTGGCAATAGTGTACACTAGGGATTGCAGGTGCTCTGAGGGTGTGGGGTGCAATGGGCAGTGGGAGGGGGATTGCAAAGGCTGGGGGGCATGGTGTGTGACTGGGCATTGCCAGCCAGACTGGGAAACCACCCTGCCCGATCTTCCACTGATGGCGGGGTGGGCGAATCCCTGCGTTTTCCAGGACACACGATGAAACTGCGTTGCCTATTGAGCTTCCTGTTCAAATTAAGCCTATTTTTAGCTGTTGTGTTGTATTCAATGGGGAATATCATCATGGATGAACAAATCAGGAAATCTGTTGGTTCAAAATGCCAGCTCAAAACGGCCACTCAGTTCATAGCTAGAAGACAAGAGGAAACATGAAGAGTTGAAGAAGATATACAGATTAACAGAGTTGGAAGGGACCTTGTAGGTCATCTAGTCCAACTGCCACTCAAACAGACCCTACACCATTTCTGACAGATGACAGTCCAGTCTCTTCTTGAAAGCCTCCAGTGATGAAGCTCCTACAACTTCTGAAGGCAACTTCTGTTCCATGGGTGGATTGTTCTCACTGACTGGAAATTCCTCCTTATTTCTAAATTGAATCTCTCCTCATTCAGTTTCCATCCTTTATTTCTTGTCTGGCCTTCAGGTGCTTTGGAAAATAGCTTGGCCCCCTCCTCTCTGTGGCAGCCCCTCAAATATTGGAAGGCTGCTATCCTGTCTCCCTTGGTCCTTCTCTTCACTAGACTAGCCAGGCCCAGTTCCTGCAACCGTTCATCGTATGTTTTAGCCTCCAGTCCCCTTATCCCCTAAGTCCCCTTATCTTAGTCCCCTAAAACTGTGAGTTCTGGCCCTGCCTTAGCAAAGAAGCCCACCTTGAGCCAGTCCCTGGCTCTCAGCCCTAAGAAGGAAGCAATGCAGATACCTTTTGAAAAAACCTGGTAAGAAGACCACAAGGGTTTATCCATGCAGTCACCAGGAGTTAAAAACTGGCTTGTAGGAACCCCCCTCCCCCACTCCTCTTACCAAGACTAGACCTGGATTCCTAATCACTTCAATCTCACTTTCATAGAACTTAATTTCTGGTTCCATTATCCTCCTTCGTGTCATTCTTTCCCTGAATGAGGGCCAGTTTGTCTAAACCCCTCCTGATGCCAGATTCTTAAAAGCGGAAGTAATAACTGGCAGCAAAGACTAAAATGGAACCATTATTTCCTCCCCCAATTTAGGAACAATACTTCTGACGCTGCAGCTTAAAACTGTGTCTCCAGTTCCCCCGTCACATCGCACGGGTAGCGTCACTTTTTCACACCATGCGTAGAACTTTAAATCATGCAGGCCTTGCCCAGCTGCTCATTTTTCTGCTCCTGGAAAATATTCTTGTTCTCTGTTTTTCTCTCTCTCCATCAGCCATTGAAGTTGGTCTGGTTTATCTTGGTGTCTCTGTGAACCTTCTGACTGTGCTTTATAAATTGTTCATGGAAGCCGGTGGAGTCTTCTGCAGTAGCTTAATGAGGTGCCCAGTGGTGTAGCTGGGCCTGTGGCCATCATTGCTCAGGCTCCTGAAGGATAAAATGCATCCTTGCTCCAAATGAGATGAACCTTTTTTCCAATCCAGCTGAGCCGGCCTATTCTGAATTCAGCAGAAGTCTGCCTGCTACTTTCTAGGTGAGTGAACAAGCTGTCTTTGTTTGCTGATGTACCTGAGATGAGCTTCTTCTTAGAGAGAGCTTAGTGAATTAGCTGAGCGTTGGATCCCTTCCAGCCTAACACATGTTGCATGCATAATCAGCTCATGTTACTTTCTATATTTTATTTTGCTCCGTTTTGTAAACAGATTGTGTAATATCTACTAATGATGGTCCCCACCAGGGGCATTTGTAGATGAGTCACTGAGCAGTCTCAGCCTCCCAGCTCTCCCGGCTCAACATCTCGTGCAGTGGTCCAGTGCCTAAATAATGGCAATCTTCCAGCTGTTATTGGTTTGCTGATTCACAGAAGCGATACTCCTGGTTCCTGCAAGCAGAAAAAAAAAAACCTATGAATAAATCAACAGAGATCTGCGAGGAATGAATTTCCCAGGGATGCTATATAGAAGCAGGCTTATTTGGATAGTACGCTTGAGCTTCTTCATCAAAAGAAAACCACTGACCTTGGACCGAAATAAAAAAAAACACACGAAAGCTTACAGTTGGGCAAATAATGGAAGAATTTTAAGGAAGAGAAAAGAAGGGTCTATAAAAGAAGCAGCATTTCCTACTTGACTGCAGGTTATTACCTGCACCTATTCTATATAGCAAGGTTGCTGTCACTATCCACTGGATCAAACCTGACACCTGGTGGCAAAGGGGCAACAGTTTTCTGGGGCAACTGGAAGAGCCTGGCCAGGTCTTGGAGAGAGTGACTGCCCCAAAGTCAACCAGAGAGAAGAGCAACTAGGATAATTAAAGACCTGGAGAATAAAACATACGAAAAACGGTTGCAGGATTTGGGTTTGGCTAGTCTAGAGAAAAGAAGGACTGGGGGTGGGGCATGATAGCAATATTCCAGTATTTGACAGGCTGCCACAAAGAGGAGGAAGTCAACTTATTCTCCAAAGCACAAGAAGGCAAGACAAGAAACAATGGATGGAAACTAATCAAGGAGAGAAGCAACCTGGAATTAAGGAGAAACTTCCTAACAGTGGGGACAATTAGGCAGTGGAACAGAAGTTGCTGTCAGAAGTTGTGGGTGCTTCATCACTGGAGGCTTTTAAGAAGAGAATGGGCAGCTACTTGTCTGAGATGGTATAGGGTCTCCTGCTTGAGCAGGGGGCTGGACTAGAAGACCTCCAAGGTCTCCTTCAAGCTCTATTCTGATTGATTGACTGAAGACTAGGACTTGCAATCTTCCAACATCTAAGGCAATGTCTTTAACCACGATGTAGTGTTTCTCAGTTTGGCAGCTTTCAGACGTTCCATTCCTAGAATTCAGCACTGGTTGGGGAGTTCTGGAAGTTGAAGTCCACACGTCTGAAAGCTGCCAAGGTTGAGGAACACTGTCTCTCATCTACTGTATCTCATGTATCTATACCAAAAGGCCACCTCCTCCTTTGATTATCAATTTTACAGTGTTATATCAGATGAACAGAAAAATATAGTATTCAGACAGGAAACACCGGAATGTAACCTCAGGATTAATGATTGGGAGGGTGGGGAGATTTGTAATATTATGAACAGAATAGCAGAAGACCCCAAAATAAACTGCATTATATGAAAGTCTTCTTCCTTGCCTTTTGTCAAAAAAGAATAGGTAATATATATTAACAATCCATGAATGTTCGTATCTCATTCCTGTAAGGGATAGAAATTCTAGTAGACAGTTACATACCCAAAGAACAGAATCCTTCATTATTTGATCAAACCCTTGAGATATAGCTAAGAAGAACATTTCCATCTTTCACTAACATGAAATGAACCAGACTCATAGTTGTAGACCCAACTGAAGGACTACCTCTAACATGGCCCCATTAGTCAACTCATCAATCTCTTCCTGGGCCAGAGGAGATCCAGGAATGACATTCTTCATTGTAAAGGTAAAGACTCCCCTCGCACATATGTGCTAGTCGTTCCTGACTCTAGGGCAGTGATGGCACATGGAGCTATTTGTTAGGGCACGCGAGGCGCTGCCCTGTCAGCTGGCCAGCGTGCATGTGCACGCTGGCCAGCTGAGTTTACCCTTTTTAAAAGCCATTTTTTGCCCTCCCCAGGCTCCAGAGGCTTTATAGGAGCCTGGGGAGGGTGAAAAGAGCCTCCCACGCCCCCCTGGAGGCCCTCCGGAGGCTTCAGGGACCGTCCGGAGGCTTCCCTGATGCCTTCGGAGTGCTCAAAATGACCCTCTGAGCAGAGCAAACTGGAAGTGACTTCTGGTTTGCTCAGAGGGTCGTTTTGAGCGCTCCGAAGGCGTCAGGGAAGCCTCCGGACAGTCCCTGAAGCCTTCAGAACGCTCAAAACGACCCTCCGAGCAAACCGGAAGTCACTTCCAGTTTGCTCTGCTCAGAGGGTCATTTTGAGTGCTCCGAAGGCGTCAGGGAAGCCTCCGGACGGTCCCTGAAGCCTTCGGACTGCTCAAAACGATCCTCTGAGCAAACCAAAAGTCACTTCCGGTTTGCTCGGAGGGTCATTTTAAGCGTTCCGAAGGCTTCAGGGAAGCCTCCGGACCATCCCTGAAGCCTCCGGAGGGCCTCGGGGGGGGGGGGGGGAGGCTCTTTTCGCCCTCCCCAGACTCCAATAAAGATTCTGGAGTCTGGGGAGGGTGAAAAAAGCATGTAAAAATGGGGGGGGGAGCACCTGTAGTGCGCACTGGGGGGTTTGCGCATTGCATTATGGGTGTGGCACACCCGCACACGACCCCCCTGCGCTCCCCCCACTTGTGGCATGCGAGCCAAAAAAGGTTCGCCATCGCTGCTCTAGGGGGTGGTGCTTATCTCCGTTTCAAAGCCGAAGAGCCAGCGCTGTCCAAAGACGTCTCCATGGTTATGTTGCTGGCATAACTAAATGCCAAAGGCGCAAGGAACACTGTTCCCTTCCCACCCAAGATGGTTCCTATTTTTCTACTTGCATTTTTTACATGCTTTCAAACTGCTAGGTTGGCAGAAGCTGGGACAAGGAACTGGAGCTCACTCCATTATGCACCGCTAGGGATTCGAACCGCTGAACTGCCAACCTTTCTAATCGACAAGCTTTGTGTCTTAGCCACCACCTCCCCACTTAGCCACCACTTCCTCACTTCATTGTACACACTCACAACCTGGACTGAAACTTACGCTCTTCATCTTCACCTTTATCGCCACAGCCACAATCATCATTTCTAGGTAAGATGGCTTTGACTTGTTTTCATGAAGAGCTTCAAACTCTTCATGAAAGTTCTCTACTTCAAAGGGAAGAATGAGCCTGTTGCCTCAGCAAGGAGCTTCCTTACACTTTGCTTGCCTCAACTGACACTTGCAAAACGAACGCTGAGAAACGTCTCCAGCTATTGCAAATGTAAGTCAAGGATGACCACGGGAAGGACTACTGATGCTTTGCTTTGTTCTTGGGATAATGTTGCTTTGTAGATCAGAACAGAACAGAATAACAGAGGGAGCCTGGAGGTCTTCTAGTCGAACCCCCTGCCTAGGCAGGAAACCCTGCACCACTTCAGACAAATGGTTATCCAACATCTTCTTAAAAACAGTGTTGGGGCATTCACAACTTCTGGAGGCAAGTTGTTCCACTGGTTAACTGTCAGTAAATTTCTTCTGAGTTCTAAGTTGCTTCTCTCCGTGATGAGATTCCACCCATTGCTTCTTCTCCTGCCTTCAGGTACTTTGGAGAATAGCTTGACTCCCTCTTCTTTGTGGCAACCCCTGAGATATTGGAACACTGCTATCATCTCTTCCCTAGTCCTTCTTTTCATTAAACTAGACATAACCAGTTCCTGCAACCGTTCTTCATATCTTTTAGTCTCCAGTCCCCTAATCATCTTTGTTGCTCTTCTCTGCACTCTTTCTAGAGTCTCCACATCTTTTCTGCATCGTGGCAAACAAAACTGGATGCCGTATTCCAAGTGTGGCCTTACCAAGGCATTATAAAGTGGTATTAGCTCTTCACATGATCTTGATTCTCTCCCTCTGTTGATGCAGCCTAGAACTGTGTTGGCTTTTTTGGCAGTTGCTGCACACGGCTGGCTCATATTTAGATGGTTGTCCACTAGAACTCCAAGATCCCTCTCACAGTCACTACTATTGAGCAAGGTATCACATATACAGTACCTGTGCATTTTGTTTTCCTTGCCTAAATGTAGAACCTTACTCCAAGATCTGCTTGGAGGCTTTGCCTTCATTGAAGTGAATCCCCCCTGGAAACTCTGCATAGGCCTAATTATAACGTTGCAATTGGATGAAGCATAGTAAATTTTCTCCATCTCTGATTTGGATCCTTAGAGTGTCATCATTTCAAGTTATGAACTTGAAGTCAGGAGTCTGATGCTATGTTTAGATTCAAGAAACCCTTTATTGAACACATCATATCGGCACTTATAAAGGTGAAGTTAGCTCTAAATAATTCCTATGCTTGTGGTTGTTGTTAGTTGCGAAGTCGTGTCTGACCTATCATGGACAATGTTCTTCCAGGCCTTCCTGTTCTCTACCATCCTCTGGAGTCAATTTAAGCTCATGCCAACTGCTTCCGTGACTCCATCCAGCCACCTCCTTCTCTGCCGTCCCCTTCTTCTTCTTCTGCCCTCCCAGCATGAGGCTCTTCTCCAGGGAGTCCTTCCTTCTCATTAGGTGGCCAAAGTATTTGAGTTTCCTCATCAGGATCCGGCCTTCTAAAGAGCAGTCAGGGTGGATCTCCTCCAGGACTGACCGGTTGGATCACCTTGCAGTCCAAGGGACACACAAGAGTCTTCTCCAGCACCATATTTCAAAGGCCTCCATTCTTTGGCCCTCAGCCTTCCTTATGGTCCAACTTTGCTTAGGGATAGTTAAAAGAATAAGAATTCCCCACCCCCCTTTTGTCTCTCGGGTCATATGGGCCAATCGGTTCATCCATAATTTCCCACTCAGCTCCAACAGGTGTCCGTTGACATGACCTTGGCTCACACTTGGCTCAAACATCTACTGGCTGGTAGATGTTTTGGCTAGCACAAGTTCCCCCTTCCCTCGTGAATGGCAACTGAGAAACAAAGCAGGAGTAAACATGAGCGAGCACATCTTTGGCTGAAGTCATTTTGCAGGTTGGTATGAAGCTTAGGGCAAGCACAGGATGAAAAGGACCTGTATCCACCCTGAGTCATGCAGGAAGGACTCTGGATTAATTGAAGCTTCTACTGCACCAGAAAGAAAAAGATAGGAAGTTATCCTTCTGTAACCTTCCTTAAGTTAAGAGCGTAACCAAGAGCAACATCAGCAACAGAATGAACAATATACAGAGTTTAATTCACTAAACTCGGATGAAATGCTCTGAAGTCTGCTACTGGTTCACTTCATGTCCGCATGTGCCAGCGGTGGGATTCAAATTATTTTACTGCTGATTCGGTGGGCATAGCTTGGTGGGCGTGGCTTGGTGTGCGTGGCAGGGGAAGGTTACTGCAAAATCCCCATTCCCTCCCGATCAGCTGGGACTTGGGAGGCAGAGAATAGATGGGGGCGGGGCCAGCCAGAGGTGGTATTTACCGTTTCTCTGAACAATTCCAAATTTCCGCTACTGATTCTCCAGAACTGGTCAGAAGCTGCTGAGTACCATCTCTGGCATGTGTGCCAAATGTATGCTTCATGCGCATGCACACCACAGGTGCTAAGAAGCCTTTTCTGAGTCTGCAAAGTTAGGTAGGACAGTGAGGGGGGGAAACAGCCGTGCTGCGCGATTTAGATTGGTTAGAAAGCAGGATTTCCTTTTTCGGGCGAACCTGTCGTTAAAAAATGCTTTAAAAAGTTCCAATGATCAGCTGTGTGACAATCCGCGATTGTCGGAACTTTTTAAAAAACTTTTTAAAGCATTTTTTACTACCGGTTCAGGTGAACTGGCCCGAACTGGTAGCATTTCACCCCTGACTAAACTCTGATTGGTTTGTCCCACCAACCTTTTTATTGGATTTCTGGAGGGTCTGGTATAGGTGTCTCGCCCAAGTGAAAAGATTCCAGCCAGGCAGTTAAATTATATCATCAGTTCAGGGGTGGGCTCCTGCCAGTTCTAAGCTCTTCTATAGAAGAGGTTCCACAAATCTACAGTGCCATTTAGAACCTGTTCTAGCTCCCTCCTCCCGCCCATCCGCACATCATCAAGATGAAGAGCAAGAGGAGGAATTCTGGGAGTTGAAGTCCACAAGTCTTAAAGCTGCCAAGTTTGAACACCACTGGGTTTTTTTTTCTAAAGGGTTAGGGGTGCAAGGGTCTTGTAACTTGACAGCTTTAAGACTTGCACACTTCAATGCCAGAGTTCCTGAGCCAACATGACTGGAGGAGGAATTCTGGGAGTTGAAGTCCACAAGTCTTAAAGCTGTCAAGTTTGAACTCCACTGGGGTTTTTTTCCCTAAAGGGTTAGGGGTGCAAGGGTCTTGTAACTTGACAGCTTTAAAAGTTGCATGCTTCAAATGCCAGAGTTTCTGAGCCAACATTTTGGTTGCTAAGCAAGAGCGTTGTTAAGTGAGTCACCACATTTCACAAGTTGGCCACTCCCATCCATTCACATGGCCAGCAAGCCACTCCCACAAAGCAGGCCACACCTACAGAAGAGGTTCTAAAAAATTTTGAAACCCACCACTGCATCAGTTCTCAAGTGAGGAGACGCCCCACTTTCCCTGGGACCAAGATTGGGCAGACAAGGATACTCCAAACCTGATACTGGTAGTCCTTGACTTACAACAGTTCATTTAGTGACCATTTGAAGTTGCAACAGCAGTGAAAAAATGGACTTATCACCATTTTTCACACTTATGACTCAGATTCACTTAACAACCAGGTTACTAACTCATCAACTGACAGTGATTCATTGAACAAACATGGCAAGAAAAGTAAAATGGGACAAAACGCACTTAACAAATGTCTCACTTAGTAACATAAATATTGGGCTCAGTTGTGGTGATAAGTGGAGGACTACCTGTAATTTTTCTGGAAGATTATTCCTCCAGGTGTTGGCAGCTGAGATTTGGGTGGAGTTCTGCTTGGGTGTAGTTTGGTTTGATATATTAATAATGTAATATTTAGAGCCACTTTCTTTTGAGATGGATACTTATAGTTTGGTTATGTTTTACTTCTGTTTGCCACCCAGAATTCCTTGGGTAGGATGTGTGGTTTTTTGTTTTTATAAATTTGTTAAATAAATACCCTCCACCCTATCTCTTTCCTCTACAATGAGCTTTTAAATAAATTCTTCAGGTTTTCCTCTTTTTTTGAAGGATGATCGAATAGCTGTGGGATACGTTGGGTCTACACGGATCCCAAGTGGTGTAACAAATGAATATTTTCATTTTCATAACTTCAACCAAGTGGGTCCTTGGGATGTAAAATAATTGCACAACAATTCCAGAAAGCTGAAGTCTTTATTATAGAGCAGCTCTCAACCACTAAACATGAAGAGACAAAGAAATTGAGAAGTCACACAAAAAAGTGATACTGCACAACTAAGGAAGGCACATGTCCAGGTTCCAAGTATTCCCCCCAACGAAAGTGGCCCCTTCTTCTTTGAGGCGCAGCCCCTCAGATACTGGAATACTGCTATCATGTCCCCCCTGGTCTTTCTTTCCTCTAAACTGGCCATAACCAATACCTGCAACCATACGTTTTTGTCTCCAGGCCTTTAATCATCCTAGCTGCTCTTCTCTGCACTTTTGCACAAAGTCTCAACATCCTTTTTGTAACGTGGGGACCAAAACTGGATGCAGGATACCAGGAATGGTCTTGCAAAGGATTTATAAAGTGGTACTAACAGTTTACGTACGGATACTTCACTTTCCGAGGCATTCAAAGGAAGCCTGGCAGAAGGGAGCCTGTGGTACTCTCGGCTGCCTAATTGGCGAGCGCGCCTCATTCTCTGCTCAAGGACAACTGGCGGCATTGTTGCCATTCAGGAATGGAATTGGCACAATTAAACCTCTCTGCCAGAGATGCCTCTGAGTGCTCCTCCATTCTGGATGGCCTCCCAGATTAGATTTGCAGCCACGCTGGTCCCTTTTTGTCTTAAGGTGAAAAAGAAGGCAAAGGAGGCTTCACAATTGTATGAAGCACAAAGCAAAGTGTGGGAAAAGAAAGTTGCTGCTTCCCCAGCAATTCGATCTGTCAGAAGAATCTTGTCAGAAGAAAGTGTGTGTGTGTGTTTATATGGGTGGGGGAAAGAAGTGTGGAAGATAACAATTTTGGCAGTTTTGTTTGTTGTATCTGGGAGAATCTTGACCGCTTTCAGAGCACTCGGAGCTATGAGGGTTGTGGCCCACCAGTGGCCCCCAGAGCTGGCCAGTAGATTCGGACAGTGAGGAGGTTGGGGAGGAACCTGGGCCAGTCCTGGAGTCTGGGGAAGGCTCTGATGAGGGCTCTGTGTCGGAGGCAGAGAGGGGGCCAGGGCCATCTGACAGTTATCAGCTGCCTTCGGAGTCAGACATCAGTGAGGCAGAGGAACAGCTGGAGCCTGTTCCCAGTGTGCACATGCGCAGCATTGCCAGACGAAGGGAAGAGCTAAAGAACAGGGACTAACTTGGGAGTAAGGCCACAGGTGGATGATCAATCAATCAATCAATCAGCTTTTATTTCTAAACCGCGCCCTTTCCTAAACAGGACTCGGGGCGGTGTACAGTCATTATTAAAAACCATATACATATCAAAATAGAATACATATACATAAACATAGACATAGACGTAGACGGAGGAGGTAGAAAATACACTGTACCATATTTAATTAAAATACAAATAAGATTAAAATTCCCTTAAAAATTCCATGATAAGATGTTTGCCAGGAGGTGAAAGATGGAGCTATAAATCGGCTAAGCCAGCTAATTGGAACAGGTGGGTCTTAAGCTTCTGTCAGAAGGAGCGGAGGTCATTAGTAGTTCTGATATCGGGGGGGAGGTCATTCCAGAGGGTTGGGCCCATCACAGAGAAGGCTCTACTCCTAGGCGCCACCCGTTGGCACTGCTTGGCGGATGGCACCTGGAGGAGTCCCTCCCTGTGAGAGCGGATAGGTCGTAGAGATGTATGAGGTGAGATGCGGTCCCGCAGGTAACTAGGTCCCATGCCATGGAGCGCTTTAAAGATAGTAACCAATACCTTGAAACGCACCCAAAAAACCACAGGTAGCCAGTGCAGCTCGCACAGGAGTGGTGTTATATGGGAGTATCTTGTTCCTCCCATGATAGCCCGCGCGGCCACATTCTGAACTAGCTGTAGTCTTCGGGTGCATCTCAAGGGGAGCCCCATGTAGAGAGCATTGCAGTAGTCCAGGCGAGACGTCACCCGCGCATGAGTGACTGTGCGTAGGGCATCCCGATCCAATAGGGGGCGCAATTGGCGCACCAGGCGAACCTGGTGGAACGCCCCCCTTGCCACGGCTGTCACATGGTCATCGTTGGGGTGGTTTGGAGTGGAAATGTACAGCTGAGTGTCATCAGCGTACAGGTGGTATCCAACCCCAAAACCACGGATGATCTCACCCAGCGGCTTCATGTATGTGTTGAACAGGAGGGGCGAGAGGACCGAACCCTGCGGCACCCCACAGGTGAGTGGCCTCAGGGTCGACCTCTGCTCCCCTGCCAACACACACTGCGTCCGGTCGGAGAGGTAGGAGCAGAACCACCGCAAAACGGTGCCCCCTATGCCCACCTCTTCCAGCCGGCGCAATAAGATACCATGGTCGATGGTATCGAAAGCCGCTGATAGATCTAATAGGACCAGGATAGAGGAACAACCCCTATCTCTGGCCCTCCAGAGATCATCTACCAACGCGACCAAGGCCGTCTCCGTGCTGTGACCGGGTCGAAAGCCGGACTGGCGCGGGTCTAGATAATCTGCTTCCTCCAGGTGACGTGGGAACTGTAGCGCCACCACACTCTCTACAACCTTCGCTAAAAAGGGAAGGTTGGAGACAGGACGGTAATTAGCTAGCTCCTCCGGATCCAGGGAAGGCCTCTTGAGCAGGGGCCTCACCACCGCCTCTTTCAAGGCGGCCGGCATGATGAATGGCCCCTCCCAGAGGGAATAAAAGAGGAGCGAAAGGGGAGTGGAGTTTGCAGGAGACCATTAGTTCGCTTCATTGGTTTATCACTCTCCGAGACTCCTTGCCAAGTTTTGCAGAGATCAGCCTGCCAGCTCTCCAAGCCAGTTAAAGTCTGTGACTGTAAATCCTCCCTTGAAAGTCTTTGCTGGATGTGAATGAGCAGAATTCACAGTCAATTAATAAAAGGGTTTTTTGTCAGGAGAAGGAGTTTGCTTCAGGCTCTTGGGAAGCCTCGGTCAAAACAATGAGAAAAGCTGCAGAAACATTTTTGGATTCAGCTTTTCTCTGGAAATAGACCAACGATTGTCTTGAAATCAGGACAGACCCGATAATTGTGTCATCTGAGCTGGTGAGGGATGACTGGCTACCGACTACGTTCCTTCCCCGTCAGGCTGTGGCTCAGTGTGCCTCCCTCACTGGCTCTGCCACTTCTGCTATTTCAGTCCTTGAGCAGAAAGAGGCAGGAAGATCAGGACTGCAAGTAGAACTCAATGCTCACCGTGGCTGCTTTAAAAGGTTCCTTGCAGCTGTGACTGATCCATGATGCCTGAATGATATATAGGAGAGAATAGCAATAGCCCTTAGACTTATACACCACTTCACAGTGCTTTACAGCCCTCTCTAAGCGGTTTACCGAGTCAGCCTTTTGCCCCCAACAATCTGAGTCCTTATTTTACCCACCATGGAAGGATGGAAGGATGAGTCAACTGGATATGAAGTGATAGCAACAAAAGTAAAGCAAGATCTGAAGCTAAAGGCACAAAATTGTACATATTAAAAGTTTACCCAAAGCCCTCCCCCAAGTTACCCCAGCTCAAATGTCCAATCTCCGGCCCCCAAGGGTGTCATGTGGGGCGCATCTTCAGGTGGCTTCATCCCTCAGGTATGCAGAGATGGTTGACCTTGACCAGACCTAAACAAGACCATTCAGCATGCGCAGAAGATGAGGATAACAAAACTCCCTCTTTTGAGATGTCTCCACCAGCACGATTCCCCTCCCAAATACCATGAATCCCCTCCCTCCCCGTTCCTATGGCAGCTGATAGCAAGCAAGCACTATAGAGGCTGACAGAATCTATGCAAATGTGCTGTCCCGCTCACTTACATCCACATGCAATGGTGGCTTAGTGGGTTTATTAATATTCTTTAGCAACTCCCTTCAGCAAAAACCCAGAACTGGCCCAATTAAGTCCAGCCAAAAGCAGACCAATGCTTGAGCAATGGCCAATGAGTCTACAAGCCACTTGAAAGTTTCCCAAAGAAGTCAAACCCACCCGGCAAAGCTAAATTCACAACACAAGAGGGTGTTAGGGTTCTAAATACCATGTATGAAATAAATCATTGTGCAAGGCAGAATCTTCCTTAAAGTTCCCATTTATTCATAACAGGCATGTTAGCACGGCTATGGAATTCCAACTTTGATTTGCATCCTGGAATTCCACCCAGTTGAAAGTTCATGATCTATCCCCACACCCACAAATCCATCACATGTTCCAATCATCATCTTCCACGCTGGCATCTACACCCTTCTGCTTCCGGTCAGGTGTCGAGGTGCGGAGACAAAAGATGACCTTGGCTTCTACAAAAGAATGTCAACAATACATTCCACAATCCTACTCCTTTCTATTCCCCCCTCCCAACTACTACACTATTGAAACAGCATAGAAAATTTTAAGAAAGTGTGGCAGGCCAAAGATCCTAAAAAGAACATAACTACAGGCCTGACAGAGGGTTCTTGGAACCCATTTGCTCAACCCTGAGTGGTCTCAGCTCTGACGTGGGCTGCATAAATGAAGCATCCTACCCACCTGAGGAAGGCAGGACTTTACTGCTATTGCAGAGCAGGACTCCATTGGGGATCTGGAAAAAGAACATAGAACTTAGAGCCATATAGAGCTAGGTGGTGTAGTGGCCCAGTGGTTAGAATGCAGCCTTGCAGGCTGACTCTGCCCACTGCCAAGAGTTCGATTCTGATCGGCTCAAGGTTGACTCAGCCTTCCATCCTTTCTAGGTTGGTAAAATGAGGAGCCAGATTGTTGGGGGTAAGAGGCTGACTCTGTAAACCACTTAGAGAGGGCTGTAAAGCACTGAAAAGTGGTATATAAGTCTAAGTGCTATTGCTCTTCCTTTTCCCTTCCTTCCTTCCTTCCTTCCTTCCTTCCTTCCTTCCTTCCTTCCTTCCTTCCTTCCTTCCTTCCTTCCTTGTTGCACAGTAGCTAGAATGCAGAATTGCAGACTGACTCTGCTCACTGCCAAGAGTTCAATCCTGACTGGCTCGAGGTTGACTCAGCCTTCCATCCTTCCAAGGTTGGTAAAATGAGGAGCCAGATTGTTGGGGACAAGAGGCTGACTCTGTAAACCGCTTAGAAAGGGCTGGAAAGCGCTGTGAAGAGTTATATAAGTGCTATTGCTAGGTAAGCATCCAAAGGTTTCTAGTTGGTCATGTTCCAGTCATAAAGTCAAAGAATTTAGATCATCCACTGTTCCCGGAAAAAATGCCCACCGCAAGAGCCTTTTCAACAGAGGATTCTCTGGGCCACTTTCAGGGTTCCTGGGGGTGGGGGGTGGGGGACTGTTATAGTTTCCCTGATATTAGATCAATTGTATTTATCACCAGCTGATAACCTGGCATTGCCCGGGTATTTATAGACATCGAAGTGTTTGTCTGACAGGGAGCAATTGAGAGGAGCCTTTCTTCCCCCTACTCTCATGCCTGCCATCCCTGCCCTCTCCCTTCCCTCTCTCATGTGCTCCTCTTTCCCGCCCTGTCTATGATCCTGGCACTTTGCCCCAAATCCATCAGGTGCTTCCCCATTGGTCCACTGACTTTCCAGAGAAAGCTGTGAAGGAACTGACATCACAAACAATTGCTGCTCTAGGACGCCGCACTCGCTCTCCTTAACGGGCCAGGCATTCCAGAGTTAGGCTGGAACACACACACACACAGACACACACATACCCCAGGGGTGTCTTCCCCCCCATTTTTGTTTCCAGAGTGTAAGTCATCTGCATACCAAGTTTGGTTGAAATTGCTTGAGGTGCTCCAGAGTTATGCTGGAACATATGTACATACAGCCTTTTTCATAAAGATGGATAGATTTTCTTACTGCCCAATCCCCTTGCGGCCCTGCCCAATTTGGTCTTTGATTATTCTGGCTAGAGAGCTGAACTCCAACACTTCCAGAGGTCACAGCTTGACCAAGGGACTGTTAGATTCATTCTGAGGCAGTTTGGTTTTAATTCCCACCCTCCCCAACTCTCTCTTCCGTCTTCCCTGCAAAATGTGTGTCTCCTACTACAAACCCGATTCACCCATTCCCTTCACCAGGTCAATTTTGTCTGACAACAACTCATGATCTCAGATGATTTACTTACCTGGTGACCATGATTTTCAGTCTTTCTAGGAGGTGAATGTTTCAGTCTCAGCTTGGGGGGAAAGGGGCAGTGTATGTGTGTGTGTGTGTATGCTCTTGCAATTCTTTTGTATTGTTATGGCCGCCTCCGAATCCCGAGTCAGAGGCTGGAGAGAGAAGTCAGACAGGGCTTTTCGAAGAGGAGGCTGGCAGACAATCAAATACAAGCACTGGAACATCACAAGTCTGAGCAGGTGAGACTTGGTTCAGATCAGGGGTCTCCAACCTTGGCAACTTTAAGCCTGGAGGACTTCAACTCCCAGAATTCCCCAGCCAGAAAAGCTAGCATGGGGAGTTGAGGTCCACAAGTCTTAAAATGGCCAGGTTTGGAGAGCCCTGCTGTAGAGGAGCATCCTCCAGGGCCGTTGCCCCTGGAGACTCTGAGAAATGACTGGGCAGGCCAGGGGAGGGAGCGTTCCAGTACGGGGCCTCCGGAAGAACGGTATGGGAAGACACACTAAATTTCACGAATGGATATGGGTGTACCGGAGTGTACCAGCTGAAACCCACCCTTGGTTTGCCATCAAAGCCGTACACCTTGGCCAGATAGGAGAGACATACAGGATGGGGTAGAACCTGAGATGAGAGCTACCAAATCCTGGGTCTCTGTGGGGCTCAATCTGGGATGAAAGGAAGGGTCCTCCTGGGCCCTGTGCTGGGCTTCCACTGTCCTTGTTCAACATGGTGTGGGAACAGGCCTCCCACGACATGGTTACTGAAGCCTCTCTTCGTTCTGTGGTCTGTCCTTCTGATGGGCAGATTTTATGTTTTCAACCAACCCAACATTTCCCTCCTTTCTGTGGTTGTTTTTCTTCTTATTCTTCTCCAGAATAAAAGGCAAGGGTGGGGAGAGGTGGGAGGGAGAGGGGAGGGCATATCAGTTGCCCCAAGCTCTTTTGAGGGAAAACTGGCTAAGGAAACAACACATGATTAAAGCCACCCAGAAAAGAGAATATTTTTTTTTAAAGAGAGAGAGAGAGAGGAGACAAAGGCTACACAAAGCAGGACAGTGGATAATTGTTGTGTTTTCTGATTCAAGCTCTCTGCTAGGGATTACTCCAATGATTTGGAGGAAGGGGAAAATATGTATATAAGATATGCTGGCCAGCAGTGGGTTTCACAATTTGTTACAACTGGTTTGCTGTCCAGGCGCCTGCTCCATTCATGGGCACATCCCAGGGAATGCAACCTTGGCAACTTGAAGATGTCCGGAGGATATCTTCAAGTTGCTAAGTTGCTGGCTGGGGGATTCTGGGAGTTGAAGTCCGGACATCTTCTGTTAGATACTTGCTTCAACTATAGTGGTTTCCACCAAGGTCCTCTGTTCTGGTGGGAACAGAGGCTTAATCTCATTGGTTGAAGGGTCTGACAGCTCCCTATAAAAGGGCTGCTGTCAGACTCAACCTTCACTGGATTGTTCTTACTTGTTGTATTATAATAAAGAGCTGTTGTTACCATTAAGCCTGTGCGTGCCTTTCCATTACCCAATCTAACACTGGCGACGAAAGTGGGATTGGAAGGCAACTAGGCCAACCAAAAAGAGCGTAGCAATCCAGCAAGTACAGCCAGCCCAGAGCTCAGCGCGGCTTCGAGCAGCCATTTTTGAGCGGCAAACTCCCTCAGAACACAAAATGGCCATGCACGCCCCACCGACTCCGTACAACCCAGTCACCAAGCACTGGGACTCGTATATGCTGAGGTTCGACTGCTTCCTCGAAGCCAACGACCTCATGGGCCTTTCTGAAGGCCGCAAGAAGAACGTGTTCCTGGGTTACTGTGGACAGGAAGTGTCGAAACAGCAAAAGACCTATCAGAGCCAATGGCAGTCCAATCAGTCGCTTGGTTGGTGCTCCAATAGACCCTGAGGACCCACTGCGTTCCCAAGCCGTCTAAGCACGTTCGCCGGCACAAATTTAACATTCGGAATCAGAAGGAGGGCGAATTGATCAATGAGTACATTGCGGTGCTACGAAAGGCCGCGGTGTACTGCAAGTTCCGAGACAAACTTATTCTTGATCGCATTATATGCGGTGTGCGGGACACTAATTTACAGAGGAGGTTACTCGCTAAATCTAACCTCACTCTACAAATTGCCTTGGATGAAGCCAGGGCATCAGAATCGGCCATCAAATCCACTGAGACTCTGCAGCACCAAAACACTCCACAAGAAACGCGAAAGAGTACACACGTACATCGCAAGGCTGCAGAGGCCGAGAGCTCAGAAGGCGAGGAAGATGACAGCTGCTGCATGCGCAGCAGCCGCACCCAGCTGGCGCGCAATTCAAACCGCGTCTCCTGCCTTGCGCTAGCTGTGGAGGAGACCATGCCAGATCGGTTTGCCGTTTCCGCGATGCTACCTGCCAGAGCTGCAAGCAAAAGAGGCACATCGCCAAGGTGTGCCGGAGCGAACTCCCCGCGACTACCTGGCAGCCAAGAAGCAGATCTAACCACCAGGAGAGGCCCAACCCAGGGCCCTGGCAGAAGCCACCACGGTGCTCAGAGGGTGACAATAGAGTCACCTACCATACATCAATTGGCCAAGTCCCCACCAGGCGGCCCAAAAAACTGAAGGTCACAGTCCTCATCAAGGACTCTCCATGTGAGATGGAGATCGACACCGGGTCAACACTGACCATCATGCCATGGTCTACACTCAAGCAGGCTATCCCTAGCCTGAAGAAACAACATCTACGGACCCCTGACATCCGCCCTTTCCATTACCCGATCTATCATCTTCAAGTTGCCAAGGTTGGAAATGCTGCTCTAAACTGATCTGCTTTGCCGATGGTGGGCAGACCTGATTTTGATGCACCCTGGTGTTGCTCCCTGAAGGGCTTTGTTTTGCTTGTTCTGATTTGATGGGTTTTCCATTTTCCTTGGAGTACACTTATGTCTCCAAGAGACCAGGTGGCTAAAGGAGCCTTATGGATTTCCAGGTCTCAAGGCACAACTTGTGCCCTTCCTGGTCTTCTCATTGATCTGCAGAGGTGGAGGTGTAGCCACGCAGATCATCTCTCTAGCTCTCTGCAATGTCAGGGAAAACTGATAAGGGGGAGACAGGATAGCAACCTTCCAATATCTAAGAGGCTTCCCCAAAGAAGAGTGGAGGTCAGCCTATTCTCCAAAGCACCAGACGGCAGAACAAGAAGCAACGGAGGGAAACTAATCAAGGAGAGAAGCAACCTAGACCTAAGGAAGAATTTCATGGCAGTGAGAACAATTAACCAGTGGAATGGCTTGCCTTGAAAAGTTGTGAGGGCTCCATCATTGCAGGTTTTAAAAGAAGACACAGGACAGACATTTGTCTGAAATGGTATAGGGCAGTGTTGGTGAACCTTTTTTGGCACCAAGTGCCAAAATAGGAGTGTTCAGGGAGCACCAGAAACTGGAAGAGCAACTACCTGGCATGCATGTGCACCAATCACCTAGTCTTCCAGTTTCTGGCACGCATGCATGCACCAAGACCAGCTGGCCGGCGTGCATGGGAGTGCCAGAAACTGGAAGCTCAGCTTCCTGGTGCATGCATGCATGCCAGGGAGCTGCTCTTGCTGTTTTCAGCGCTGTCGTGAGCACGAAGACCAGCTGGCTGGCACTGGTGCCAGAACCCAGAAGAGCAATGGGAGACGGCTGGCATGCCTGGAGACACCATCGGCGTGCCATAGGTTCGCCATTACAGTTATAGGGTCTCCTGCTTGAGCCGGGTTTGGACTAGAAGACCTCCAAGGTCCCTTCCAACTCTGTTGTTCTGATAAAGCTACTGAAGAAGTAGCTGTCGAGCATCTTTTTCAAAGCTCCAAGCTGGAGAGGCTAACCCCTCTATTCCTCCTCGCTCCCTTCCACTCTGCAAAGGGTCCTGGGCAGCTTCTTTAAATACTGCCAAAGACATGTGGTCCTAGCCCCGGAGAAACAGAGGAATTATTTTCTCCTTTGCCTGGACAAATTTCTCAACACGCAAACTTGGTGGAGAATTCCAACTTTGTTCCCAGCTGCAATTTTTTTGGGGGATGAAGTATTTTTATCTTGCCTCGTTGTTCAAATGTTCAAGGCAATTTATAACACACAAACACACACACTTTGCAGACCTATTAAAATGCAATTAGAAAATCCTTTATGAGAACGGAAAGAGACAAGAAAAAATGGAAAACAACCCCCCCCCCTTGATGCTTAAAACTCCACAGAACTGTTGAGCCGAAGAGACTGGCAGCAAATCAAGACAGGTCCCTCTTTAGGCGGTCCTAGATAACTCAAGTCAGACGTAGGACCCAGGCTTGCTCATTGAAGCCCAAATGACTTCAACCAGGCGAGCAGAAGAGCTTTTGACCTGCTTCAGCATACTATCAGCCAATTATGCGGCTCTATTATTGCTAATGAAAAGAACAAATGTCGTCTCAATCTTGAGATTCTATGAATATTTTAAAAGGATGCACGCAGACTCCAGGCGAACAGAAAACATACACATCACATTGACAAGATTTGAAACCTGACCGGAAAAGTTTTGGAATGATGCAAGTTGAAGGAACCGCCTCAATTTTCAATAAGAGGAAGTGGAGAAGGAATTGACAAGGTCCCCGTTCTGTCTGAACGGGGTCCACCTATTCGTTTCTCCACATGCTACGGTATTTCTTTTTTCCCCCACCTCATTAGATGTACATCCACTCTGAATTTAGTTCCCTGACTTGTCAGAATGCTGTGGAAGAATTCCAGTTCATTAAGAAGGATTTTAAAAGCTAGACTTTACAAAGAAGACAAGTTGGCATTTTCCTCTAACCTAACACGTTCTGGTTTATCAGACTGCTCTTGTATGGCTAGTCTAGAGGAAAGAAGGACTAGGGATGGCATAGTGGCAATCTTCCAGTATTTGAGGGGCTGCCACAGAGAGAACAGGGGGTCAACTTCTTCCCCAAAGCACCAAAAGGCAAGACAAGAAATAATGGATGGAAACTACTCAAAGAGAGAAGCAACCTGGAATTGAGGAGGAACTTCCTAAACGGTGAGTACAGTTAACCAGTGGAACAGATTTTGCCTGCAGAAATTCTGCTCCTTCATCACTGGAGGTTTTAAAGAAGAGACTGGGCAGCCTCTTGTCTGAAATGGTCTAGGGCTGTGATGGCGAACCTATGTGTTGTGGCCCAGCAGTGGCCGGCTGAGCTGTTGGTGGACTCTGACAGCTCAGACCATTATGGGACTGCTCTGGAGGATGAGGAAGACTCTGGAGGGTGTTTGGAGGAGTCAGAGCAGGAACTAGAGAGGCCTGTTGGACACCAGGTGGCATCTGAGTCAGGGGGCAGTGAGGAGGTTGTCCCTGATGTGCGTATGGATAGAATTGATAAGAGAAAGGAACAGCTGTGGAGAAGAGGTCGTAGAAGGAAGTAAGGACAGCTGGTTAAGGGTGTGGCCCCTCCCAAAGAGTTTATAAGTGGAGCGACAGGAGGGGAATCTTCGCAGGAAACAACAGTCCATTATATGAGCCGTTGCGGAAGCATTCTTTAAGTTTTATCTTGGGTTTTTGAACATAACTTTCTAGGCTCCTAGCCAAGGGGTGGTTTTATCTATGTAATTAGTTGTGGCAGACAGCCAAGCTGAATATGTGTCTGCATATTCATTGGAATCACGGTACAGAACACTATGGCACATGTGTCACAGGTGGCCCTTGGAGCCATATCTGCCGGCATGCAAGCCATCAGCTGCAGTGCACATGCACACACTTACCAGCTGATTTTTGGCCCTCTGGAGGGCCGGAGGAGGCCATTTTCACCCTCCCCCAGGCTCTGGATGCTTTCCTGGAGTCTGGGGAGGGTGAAAACTCCCCTGGTCCCCCGGAGGAAATACAAAGGTCAGCTTGGAGGCGAGCAGTGTGGCAAGCATGGGGAGGGTTGTCCATGCATGCACATGTGGGGGGCTTTGCATTATGGGTGCCGGCATGCGCTATTGTGTGCGCGCACTCACATTTTTGGCACCCAACAAAAAGGTTAGCCATCACTGGTTTAGGGTCTCCTGCTCAAAAAGGAGATTGGACCAGAAGACCTCCTAGGTCCCTTCCTGCTCAATTCTGAATTGATTGATTGATATGCCTCACTTTATGACTGTCTTTATAGAACAGGGTGTCAACTCCCAATGTTGTCATAGTGAGAGAAGAGGGGGAGTGCATGCCACGCATACTGTCGGCTGAAATCGGATCTCAGATTACTGCAACAGGCTTGGGAGAAGTGCACCTCATTGGGGAATGTGATTTATGACACAGACTGAGGGGAGGGAAGGAACAGAGTTAAAGTTCATCTATACCTCAAACAAAGCTTAGACCTGACTGTGAAAAAGGTCTTGCCTATGGTGCTCCTAATAAATGACTAGTTTTGTATTGAAACTTGGCTCGATACTCATGAATCAATTAGGGCATTTTTTAGGAAGACTGACACTGGCTTTCCACCAGTTTGTGCCAAGATTATGTCTCCAAATAAAACTGTTCTTGGAGGAACCAGAGTACCTCGGAGTTCTGTTTGTGATGGGTGCATTACTTGGAACCCTAACAGCAACTCCCAGTATGCCCAATGATTTTATTCCACTGGTCAGTTGGAATCTCATCTTCCTCTCCCATTTTTTGCTTTCATCGGACGCTGGCCCTCAGTCCCTCCAATAAAACCTGAATACATTCCAAGCACTGAGCGACCTTCGTTCACTCATTATAATAAGAAGACTTTTTCTCCCTTTTAAAAGCAATTAAATTTGTCAGCAATGACATGCTCTTTATAGCCATAACTAATGCTGACTGCTTTAAAAAAAAGGAGAGAAGCCCTTATATTTTTTTCTCAAGCACCCCAAGGAAGTTTATTTGGTCTGTTCTTTATCCCTTCTGCACACATGGAGTGGCTTTCTTCAACCTAGTGCCCTCTTTACAGCCTGAGGATGGTGGGAATGGCAGGCTGAATGGAGGGGTGATGTTATTTGAGAAAAGGAGAGGAAAGGTATGCTCAGACCTTCAAGGGGCAACTGGTAACAGCTCTGTCCACACAACCTTTGCTGTACGGAGCTTAAGGTGGGCTTGTGTTGAAACAGAATGAAATTGTCCATCACGGTGAGCCGTTTATTTGATGTGGTTGGTGAACTCGGAAGTTTTCTGTGCAGAAATATCTGGGGGCGGGGGAGGATGGGTCCCAGAGGGGCAAAAAGGCATGGACTATCATGCTGTTATGATACAAGCTCCATAACTTGTGTTCTACCTTGCAATGTCACATGCATGTATGAAAGGAGCAGAGCTTGCATTGTGTCATGTTCTACACTGCTGGTCTCGTTTGGACAAATCCTATGGACACCTCTGATCTTGTCTAACTGGGTTTAGGGTTTAAAATCTTGTGGGAACCTAGAGGCCTGACATGTTTTGAAAGGCACATAATTGAATATGCATCTTACAAACCAACCTATTGTAGCCCAGCAGGTTCTGGTTCAGCTGATGCTGGACTCAGATAGTGAGGGGTCATTTGAGTCTGTCCTGGATGATGGAGAAGACCCTGTGCAGGTTGCAGATTCAGAGCAGGGACCAGAGGGACTGGTTGGCCACCAGGAGGCACCTGAGGCATGGAGCAGTGGGGAAGATCAAAGGCAGTCAGTCCCTGATGCGAGAGTAAGAAGGGCTGAGAAACAAAAGCAGCAGCTTCAGACGCAGGCTCACAGATGATAATTAGCACAGGTGGTTGTAGATTGGCCTCTCCCAAGAGAGCTTATAGGTGAGGCGTTGGGAGGGGACATTTGCAGGAAACAACCATTCGAAATTAGTAGTAAGAAAGTCGATGTCTTAGAGCCATGTCTGAATATCTGGTTTGCTTTTCTTGTATTCTGAGTTATCTTGGCCTTCAAACAAAAGCTTTGTTATATGCAATTAAACAGTGGCAAACAGCCAAGCCTGTGTTTTGGCTTTTCACAGGCGTGGAGAAGGGGGTCAGAACACAACCCTAGTTGCAGGATGGCATGAAGAACTTCATTTGAAGAACTGATGGATGCAGAAATGATTCAAGGAAACCAACCCCTTGAACTGATCCTCGGAGAGATTTCCTGGATCACCTGACTTGACAGCAGCACCTGGGAACCGAATTGCCCATTGATCTGACTTTTCTCTGACTATTGATTGCCAGCACTGAAGCCATTTCCCCTGGCACCTTCAGGGCTGCCACAGCAGAGCTGAGTTGAGCTGTGGGAACAGGAGGGGGGAAGTAGAGATAGTTGGGGGCTCATAACCGAAATAAAGTTATTTCCTCTGAGAACCAAAGCCTTTCTCACCAGGTGGGATCTGAGACCAACTGACTGTGACCTGATTGGACCATGGGATGGATTGCATGGGCAGGAGAAAGAAAACTTTACTTTTAACTGGGAGGAAACCGGAGTGGATTTAAGAGTCGGGTTTACCCCAGGTGTGCCAATATGACATGGCTCATAAATCTATGCTTTGAGGAACATACCTGCCTTGGGGTTTTGATTCTGATGGATGTGTTACTGACACTGATGTTCTCAAATGGGATTGCAAATCTTGGTTGAACTGAAAGGACAGTCCAACATGGACCTCACCAGATTTGCCATCCTAAAAGAGGCGATTTTATTAATGTTTAGTATTCTAGTAAAATAATAGACATTTCCCTGTGAATATTTGCCTCCTCCATGGTGCCTGAATGAGGCTATGTGGCATATCCATTATGTGGAGAGTACAGCAGATTATGAAGAGTTTGCTTTCCCCCCAGTGTGTCTGCATCAAAACCCAATATGTTGATCACAAACTGCATGATTGAAGCCCCTGACCATTTTTATGTGTGTTGCATTGCCCTGATTTCTCCTAAATGTTCTTTTAAATTAAAACACTTGAAGCAAGGCACTACTATGATCAGGCCTATTCAAAATATGCAAAGTCTCAGCTTTGAAAGCCATATTAACCCCGGAAGCTTCCACACTGCCATATTCTTGTGCTTGGGAAATTAGGAGGGGGGACTTAGTAGAGGGAATGTAGTTAGACATAATAGCATTCTTCTTTTCGGTCAAGGTCATGGTATTCTTGCACCTGGAGGAAGAGTGGTTGAAGTGATGCCCCGAGTTGGGACAGATGGGGATTGGACCATGTGATGGATTGATGGGTGCAGGGGCTGGGTTTGGACTTTTGACTTGCTGAAGGAAAGCCCAGGAATCTGAGATTAGGATTTTCCCAGATGTGCCTGCATACCTACCCTAATAAATGGGAACTTTGAGAAAATGCCTGTCTCGGAGTTTTAATTGGAGTGGGGTCCTTCCAGAACACTGACACGAAGTCTGACGGAATCATCTTCAAAATAATAAATCAGTTCAACTGAATTATTGAAACTTTGGGGGGGAAATCATTAGATTTGGTTTCAGGCCTTTGAAATCAATCGTTAAATCAGGTCCATTCGATTTGGCTTTCCAAAGATATTTTCAGAAAGTCCCTTTCCAGAGTATCTCAATCCTCCCAAATGCTTCAGAGGCATTGATTTTTGAGGATAAAATTGACTTTCTGATTTCATTTGTCAGACTTGATTTGTAAATTCAGGTGCCTCATGCTCCAATCAAGCCTCTGAATCAAATATTTGGAAAGCCGAGACAGTGATTTCCCAAAGTAGTTCTTGCTAAATTACCTACAGGCATCCTTGATTGATTGATTGATTGATTAGGCACCATCAGGTTGGTTAGGAAATGCAAATTGTAAAAGCAAGAGGTTGCAGGACTGAGAATCCCTGAGAAGAGAATTTGGTCTTATCTTATGTCATCATCAGCACCTTGAACTGAACCCAGAAGGAAGCTGGTAACCAATGAAGATCAAGTGAGGTATTACTATCCCTCTATGAAGCCTTAGTAAGACCAACCTAGAATCCTGCATCCAGTTTTGGTCACCAAACTATAAAAAAAGATGCTGAGACTCTAGAAAGAGTGCAGAGAAGAGCAACCAAGATGATGAGGGGACTGGAGGCTAAAAGATATGTTGAACGGTTGCAGGAAGTAGGCATAGCTAGTCTAGTGAAGAGAAGGACCAGGGGAGACATGGTAGCAGTCTTCCAATATTTGAGGGGCTTCCATGGAGAGGAGGGGGTCACGCTATTCTCTAAGGCACCTGAAGGCAAGATAAGGAATAATGGATGGAGACTGAACAAGGAGAGATTCAACTTGGAAATAAGGAGGAATTTTCTGACAGTGAGAACAATCAACCCATGGAACAGAAGTTGCCTTTGGAAGTTGTGGGAGCTTCATCACTGGAGGCTTTCAAGAAGAGACTGGACTGCTATTTGTCAGCAGTTGGACTAGATGACCTAGTCCCGTGATGGCGAACTTATGGCACGGGTGCCACAGGTGACACGCAGAGCCACTTGTCAAGGCACATGAGGCATTGCCCTGTCAGCTGGCTAGCATGCATGCAGCTGCTGGCCAGCTGACTTCGGCCTTCTTTTGAGGCCATTTTTCGCCCTTCGGAGTGCAAAAAAACAGCATGTGTACTGGGGTCATGCACATAGCATTATGGGTGTGGCACACTCGCACAAAAACCCCCTGCACTCCCCCCATTTTGGCATGCAAGTCAAAAAAGGTTCGCTCTCACTGACCTAGTCCAACTCTGTTAATCTGTAACATCTGTAGCTCATAACTAATGCAGCCCATGTTGATCCAGATGTGTGCATAATGCCTGATGCTGCCACTTTTGCACTAGCTGAAGCTGGCCATGCCCACCTGTCCAAGGTCAAACACAACCCTGATGTGGGTCTCAATGAAATTGAGTTTAGACACCCCAGCTATATATAGTGACCTATCATAGAAGGACATTTGATTTTTTGTTTTCTAAGTGAAGAATTTTGCATTTCGCTCTAACTTTCATTTTGTTACTTTCCAGCCCATTTCTCCAACTTGGCATCATTCTACATTTTTTTTTATGTCTGACTTCTAGGATATGATCTGTCCAATCCAATTTTGTCTCACTTGCAAATCTGATCAGCAAATAAGTGAATACTTCATTAGCATTAAGTTTCCAGACAAGTTGTTAAAAATATTCAAGAGCAGAAGATCTGAGGTCTGATCTTGTGACACTCAACTTGATATCTTTTCAATAGCTTGCAACATTTTAGCCACTTTTAATTTTTCAAAAATAATTAAAGCATGTCTTAATTTTGGGGCTCAGCAGGTGCCACTGTGGAGTTTTATAAGGAACTAACTGATAACCTGGCGTTGCCAGATTTATAGGGGAAAATGTCCGGACCAAATGTAATTTCTAATGTTGGATTTCCCCCCTTACCATAGGGAGTCCCCTTGTGGAGTACTGTGACCATGGCAACTCCACTGCACTGTACAGTAGAAGTCAGTACGGCAGTATGGCACAACAGGCTGTACCTTAACAGAGCACTCCCCCCAAGGGGTGTTAGGGGTGTCTTACCCCCACAGTATTTTTCTCCAGAGAGTAAGTCATCTGTGTACCAAATTTGGTTGAAATTGTTCAAGGCATTCCAGAGTTATGCTGGAACACACTCACATATACACAAGCAGCCATTTTTATATAGAGAGATAAGAGACCCATGGGCATTGATTGAAGGGGGAGGGGACTTGGACCTTGAAAGGGGTCTGTCTCATCCTTCGGTTCATGATCTCAGGGGAAGCTGGAGCAGAGAAAAATGAGAACTGTATGCTGAATTTCAAAGGATGAAGTCAAATGGAAAATAGGCTGGATTGAATGGCTTGAAATTCTGAAGAAGAAAAATGTCCTGAAAAGATGGTAAAATCTGTGAAATCAAGTACACAAAGAATTTCTTATCGGAAAGAAAAATGGGATGGAGGGAATCTGAAGATGTCAGCATGAATGCAACAAAGCCTTCTAAAATATCAAAGATAACACAGACATTTATAGGAAATGGAAATAAGGGACTTTAACCACAGAATAATATAAGGAGGTCTCCAGAAATGTGAGGAATCAGTCAGAAATTCGGAAAGAACCTTAAGCTTGTAAGAGGCATCAAAAGCAGCAACCTAGAATATTTTGGACAATGTAGAATCCTTGGGCTGGGAGAAGACTTGGAGGTCTTCTGTTCCAACCTTCTGTCCAAAGCAGGAGAACTTATATCATCCCAGACAATTGGTTGTCCAATCTTTTCTTCAAAAACCTCTCGTGATGTAGCACCCACAATTCCAGGAGGCAAACTCTTACCTTGGTTAATTGTTCTCACTTTCAGGAAGTTTCTCCTTGGTTCCAAGTTGGGTCTCTCTTTGACAAGCTTCCATCCTTTGCTTCTTGTCCTGCCCTCAAGAACTTTGGAGAATAAGACAGTCCCTTATTCTTTGTAGCAGCCCATGTGTTGGAAGAAACTCCCACCTGGGTTCCATTCCAAGGGGGGAGAAAGACACTGGAAACAATAGTGGCTGTTTGGAAAGATGGTTTTAATGGTGGACAGGACCACGTGGTTTGAGGTCCTGGGCAAAAAGGCAAATGGGTGAGAGAGAGATTTATACCCTCTCTTGGGCTTTGAATTTGAGCTTGTATTCTGATTGGTTGTCAGACTCCCGTGGAGCCATGCAGGAGTAACTTTGTAGGTTGTGTTTTGAGTCCCAAGCTTGGTTGAGCCTTGCTAGGTGATGATGTAATGAAAAGGCTTTGGGATTCTTATTGCGGCTGAAGGAGGTAGATCTTTGTTATGTAGAATGGACTTTGTCCCATTGACAAAAGGGGGGGGAGGTGAGTTTCTGCCTCCCTTTTAGGGGGGAAATATTCTGCCCTTTTAATATTTCCTAAAATATTTCATTTTTCTAGGAGAATGGTGGGTGCTAACTTCCCACACCAGAAAAAAGGTTTCACGTTTGCCCTAATCCTTCTCTTTGTTATGCTAGACATACCCAGCTCCCTTAATATGATTTATCCTGCAGACCTTCCCAAAATTAGAAATAATATTTTGCCTTTCATATCTGGATCCTGGCCCAGTCCTCACACAACCGTCTCTTTATCTGTCTAATCTATTTATCCACAGCATTCATGATTTCACAATGCTTTGCCCAGGTCAGTATTGCTAACATTAAAAAATCTAAGTGCTCTGGAGTGGCTCTCCAATTTTGAGAGGCGATGCTTTCACGAACTAGAAAGGGTTAGCGTCTCCAACCCTTTTGGAATTTGCAATATGCTCCTGGTCCTTGTCTTCTGATCACGCTGCGGTAGGAGCCATTGTTCCCATTGTTAGAAACACACACAAACACAAGACGCCCTCTTAGGTTTATGCAAGGAAGGTGCAAATGATTGTTTTGAATTGCAGATGGTAATTAAGTACAATAATCTCTGAACTCTGCAGTGGTTTGGAACTTTTATTGTAGAAACAGTGCGTTCAAAACAGCCCTTGTTTGCAAGACAATTGCATTTTTTCAATTAATAGCCGAGGAGCCCTGAAATTTGGCACCCGCACAATGCGAAACCTGGTAGCATCTGCTAGTATGCTTGTTGCTGCAAACAGGGTTTGTCCAAAGTTTCAGGAGATGAAAAGAATCCGTGGATGTTTGCATCGTAAGTTGTTTGTTAGGCTGATGAAATCAAGTGAGCAATCGACTGCAGAGGGAATTAATTTCCAGGAGTTCTCATATGCACAATTAAGAGAAAGATTTAATATAGATTTAAAAAGAGACGGGGATGGAATGTAATAAAATGCAATTAAAAAATGAATGACGTGCAAGTGATGAACATGCAATTGCTAAAATGTGTACACGTTGATTGAGGTTTGAAACAGAAGAAGGGCAAGTTAAAAAAATGTATAGAAAAAGACGCCAAGAATTTTGGTTCTAATATTCAAATGCATCAATGAGAGAGAATGTGGTTAAAAACTCTGAAATCCATATTGTCTTTCTATTTAAAAGAAAGCTTTAAAAAAAGGAGGTATTGTTGGTATATGACACAGTGTCATAGAATTGCCCAGTGATGAAGCATTCACAACTCCAGGAGCCAAACTGTTCCACTGCTTAATAGTTCTCAATGTCAGGAAATTCCTCCTTACACTGAGCCGAGGTGGCCCAGTGGTTAGAGTGCAGTACTGCAGGCTACTTCTGCTGCTCACAAGCTGCCAGCAGTTTGGCGGTTCGAATCTCACCAGGCTCAAGGTTGACTCATCCTTCCATTCTTCTGAAGTCAGTGAAATGAGGGCCCAGATTGTTGGGGGCAAGAGGCTGACTCTGTAAACAGCTTAGGGAGGTCTGTAAAGCACTGTAAAGTGGTATATAAGTCTGAGTGCTATTGCTATTGTCCTTCCTTCCTTCCTTCCTTCCTTCCTTCCTTCCTTCCTTCCTTCCTTCCTTCCTTCCTTCGCACAATGGTTAGAATGCAGGATTGCAGGCTAACTCTGCCCACTGCCAGCAGTTCGATTCTGATTGGATCCAGTTGACTCATCTTTCCATCCTTCTGAGGTCAGTAAAATGAGGGCCCAGATTGTTGGGGGCAATGGGCTGACTCTGTAAACAGCTTAGGGAGGTCTGTAAAGCACTGTAAAGTGGTATATAAGTCTAAGTGCTATTGCTATTGTCCTTCCTTCCTTCCTTCCTTCCTTCCTTCCTTCCTTCCTTCCTGCCTGCCTGCCTGCCTGCCTGCCTGCCTGCCTGCCTGCCTGCCTTCCATTGTGTGCAGTGGTTAGAGTGCAGTACTGCAGGCTACTTCTGCTGGCTGCTGGCTGCCTGCAATTTGGCAGTTTGAATCTCACCAGACTCAAGGTTGACTCAGCCTTCCATCCTTCTAAGGTGGGTCAAATGAGGTTTCTTGGGAGCAAGAATCTGGCTCTGTAAACTGCTTAGAGAGGGTTGTAAAGCACTGTAAAGCGGTATATAAGTCTGAAAGCTATTGCTATTTCCAAGGTTGGGTCTCCCTCTGACAAGTATCCACCCATTGCTTCTTACCTGCCCTTGGGGGCTTTGGAAAATAATAATAAGACCTCCACCTCTCTACGGCAGGCCCTCGTGTGCTGGAAGACAGCTGAAAAATGAAGTCCATCTTTTTCAAAGTTTACTCTTTGCCAGTTTTCCTTTGAGAAAGTTCATTGAGAAAAAATCTGTAGAAAAGGGAGCAATATTCATAAAAATGAGAAACATGCATTTTATTTGGAAAAGTTGCAACATTATATTAATAAAAATATTCATTAAAAAAAGAATCTGCATGCTAGGCATGCGTGGCAGAGGCAACAGACCTTGATTTGTCCTTGATTTGCTTCAAATCTTATCTGACTCATCACGGGAAGAGCCTTGTATGTCATAGTCGTGCCTCAGACAAACAAGTTCAGATTCTCAGAAACACCAGAAGAGGTATCAGGCTTACCACAGCTAGATTCCTAGGAAAGAAAGACCCTCGATTCCATTTGGCTGAAGTGATCAGGTTTCTTTTATTAAGAATTAGTGCTTGGAGCAAAAGCAGGCTAGAACTAAAGTTCCCACGCAAAAGTTTACAAACTTTTCCTCTTTCTCCTGGCCCTCCCCCCTTGACTGGTTCATCTTTGACCAATGGCATGTGGCGAAGGTGTTTTGGGAACCACTTGGATGTTTGATGCAATTCACGTTCCTTTCTCAGGCTCCCAGTCCTTGAAGGCTGAAACAAACTGGTTCTCACAACTCAGATTTCCGTCAAGCCTATCATCCCCCCTCCCTTTGGGTCCCATCTACCCCTTACATGCCAATTGCCAATTTCTTCTCCTCTTCCTCCCCACTCCAACAAATTACGGCAGAATGCCAGTGCAACATCAAGCTGAAAATGGCAGATCTAACGAGAGGTAACTGAATATGTCCTGCAATCTGCAGAAACCTCATCTGAACACTGGGCATGCAGAAAGAACCCACAGATTCAACAAGGTTGCTCTTCCTTTCCTTGTTTAGAAGTAGGAACTACGTGGCTTTTGCAAAGCTAAGAACAGGGACACCTTTTCAGACTTTGCCTAAATAATTGCACGTTTTGTCCAGATGGGGCCCAACGGCATTCTTGGAAATGGAGGTGATCCTGCTGGATGGTGCTTTGATTACTACCAAGCCATTTGCCCTTTTTTTGAGCAACAAAAAGAGGTTTAAAAATGAAATATTCAGGGTTATCCTTTGGTAAGATGGGCAGCCAATGAATTTTTAAATAAATTGATAAATATTTGAAGAAAACCAGTGTCCATAAATTGGGTAGGCATTCTGATAGGCATTCATGGGTACAGCTAATGTCTGAGTGATGACCTGGGACATGGCATGAAGGCCACACAGCCAGCTAAGAGTTCAAACTCCCCTTTAATGCTCCAAATCTCCCCCAAACACTCTCTTGTTCTTGGCAAGTCCCAGAGGAAAGCATGCGCTCTCACACAGAGCAGCCTCTGGCTGTGCACAGTTCAGAAAAGCAAAGGAACAGGGAAATGGGCCCATGAAACAAGGAACAAACAATGAGTCCACAAAGTCTGGAAGAAGAGACTGAGTCTTATGAAGCAAGGAAGAAGCAATGCAGTCCTGCAAACTCCAGACATCTGCAACGGCACACACATCTCTACAAATTCAGTGTTTATTCCCGACAAACGCCCCTCTCCACAGTGTCTCCTTAAATCTCAGTCCCCAGGTGCGCCTTGTGAAGAGGGGCAGGGTGCTCTCTTCACAAGTTGTTGGATCAGCCTGCACTGTTCCTGCCTTCTCTCTGCTCTCTGTGCTTGGGGATCAGGAGTGGGAGGTTCTTCCTCATTGCCTGAGCTCCATCGCTCCTCACGTCCACAGCTTGCCCTCTCTTGGTCATCCTTCTCCCATTCCTCCTGGCTAACAAGCTGCCCCAATTCTAAGGGGCCCTGGGCTGCCTTGTCCTGCTCCTCCCCACATTCCTCTGAAGCCAACAAAGCCTCTCCCTCAATCTCTTTGGCTCCAGATCCTGCTTGTCCTCCTCTGCAGATTTAGTCTCTGATGGGGGCATGACAGTCCGTAAGCATCTCTTTGGAAGCCATAACTACTTACGTACCTGTGCAGGATGTTCTGTTTCCATTCCCTTTGCCTTCCATGTATCCTTAAGGTCCCTCTGAGAATACTGTTTGCCTTCTGTCTCTATCTCCAACCCAATTCAACCTGTCAGGCACCTGTCTGGGGCTATTGATCTTTATTTGGCATAAGCTCCTCCCCTTCTGTTCTCCACAAAGCAGGACTGGCCTCTTTGCTCTCCAGGAAAACAATTGTTCAGTGTTGGCAAAGGTGAAACCATCCCTGTTGTAAATGAGGACAGTGTATCAACTGGCCATATGGCAGAGCTGGCATAGCCTCCAGCATTTGCCATTCGCTGCCCTTCTGCCTGATGCCAGAGCTGGCTGTGAAGCCGGCCTCCCTCTGTAACCAAGAAAGAAACCACTTAACTCCATTTTGCAGAATTAAGAGTACTTTTACTGGTTATGAAAAGATAGTAGCTAAGCAAAGCAAGATCTGAGGCAAAAGCGCGCGAAATCATACATATCAATACGTGACCAACCCCCTCCCCCTGGCAACCCTCATCCCACTGTCCAATCTGCAAATCCCTTAGGTGTCATGTGAGTTCCATCTTCAAGGAGCATCATCAGGTTGGTATGCAGACAGTTGGCCTTGACCGACACCAAGCACTAATCTCCAGCATGCGCAGTAGACGGTGAGACCAAAACTCCCACTTTACAATCTCTCCTGTACTAAAGCTTCCCCTCCAAAATACCAGGGCCCCCTCCCCATTTCAATGGCAGCCGAAAGCAAATAGCGAAACAGAGGCTGACAACCAGGCTCAGTAGAAGGATTCTAGGCTCTGCATCAGGAGCTCCAAACTCTTCAGCCCAATCGACTCTTTCATCAACCTCAATGAGCAATTATTGTGTGAAAGAATATACAAATAACTCAATAATAGTACAGGTAGTCTTCGACTTAACCAAAGTTCCACAATTTCTTCAATATCAATGTAACGCTTGTCCCGCAGCAAGTTGTCTGTGATGACCCGGAAGAAGGCATGAAGGCCACACAGCCAGCTGAGAGTCCAAACTTCCCTTTAATGCTCCGCTCTCCCCACAAACACGATGTCGACTCTCTGTGTTGACATTCCATGCAGAGCGTCGGCGGTGTTCGATCTCAGATTACAGTAGCTGGGTTGAGATGAATGAAGCTGTTGGATAATGTGATTTATGACAGACTGAAGGGAGGACAGAAACACGGGCAAAGTTCAAAAGCAGATAAAGAAAGCAAAAAAGATGGCTGCAAATAAGACATGCCTAATGAAGAATGCCTAATGAAGCTGTTAATAAATCACTGCTTTTTGTATTACAATATCGGGTTGCTTATTATGAAGCAGGCATCGTTAGGGTACTTTACAGACAGCCATATTTTGTTTTTAAATATCGGGGGTGCTGAGGGGGAACTCAGAAGACCATGGCAAAAGGCCAGCTATCCGAACAGAGCTGGAGAGCAGACATCAGACATCAAAGCCGAGATGAGCAAAGAAGAGGAGATAAGTAATCAACCCCTAAAAACAGCTAAAGCTGAGCCCCCACCCCACCCCTATGTCCAGAAAAAGGGAAAGGCCCTAAGCGAGCTGGGAAGAATGGAGGGGATGCTGGGCTGGAATCAAGCCAGGCCCCCAAAGCCCCAAATGGAGCCCCTGGGAAGTTCCATAGAGCAACGGAGGGAGGAATTTGACCTGGTCACCCTCTGTGAAGAAAGTCCATTATGCATGCCAAAAGAGAGGGGAGGAGCAGTGGATCCTCTTGAGTGATGAGCAGCACATGGGAACACAGCCCCACTTCTCCACCCATTAGAAGGAAGATGAAGCCAGTGCCTCTCCCATGTAGCAGGCAGGCTGCCCGGGGCAGACAATCTCCACCCTCCCTCCAAACCAGAACTGAGGAGTATCTTCAGACATATCAAACGCAAGCATACAGAGGCCGACAGGAGGAGGGAAGGGCACTGCTGATTGAACCACCCCGATTCAGAGGAAAGTGTGATGGGAACTCAGACCAGTTAGCCCTATTCCTTGACTCAGCTGAGGCCCATCTGGAATGCTATGGACACCTCTACTCATCCCCCAGAGCCATAATGAATACTATCACAAAGGGACTAGAGGGAGAAGCAAGAGAATCGCTAGCATCCCTCCACAAGAAGAGAACCCCCCAACTGCAAGGCGTATATGACTTCCTACAACTGTTAGAGGCCAGATTTGAGGAGGTGGAGGAGGACCAGTATGCAGAAGATGAGCTCAACGACCTAAACCAAAGGGCGCCCCATCAAAGAGCACATCCGCAAATTTAGGAGAGTCATTGGAAGGCTGCCCCCTTTACCCGAGCGTCTATTAGTGTATTTTTTCAGAACAAGTCTGGACCAGCAGATTGCCCAAGTAACTGCCTATCGCGACATTCCAAACCAACTCTCTGAGTGGTTCCGAGTAGCAATAAAAGTCGACAGCGGGCTGCATGCCAACAACATGAAAAAGCAACCAGACACAAAAGAGAGAGGTCAACCTGACCTGAAACCACCCAGCCGACGGGGAACCACAGCGCCGCAGCGGGCCCTGAGACCAGCCCTCCCCCGAAGTCTGCTAAAATGCTACAGATTCAAGGGATGGGCCATATGGCATCCGTGTTCACGACCCCAACCCCGATGCCGAGGCCAGAGCTACTACCCAGGGCACGATGGGAATGTGGTCACAAACGGGCTACCCACGCATCCCAGAAGCTTTCCAAGCTGCAGAGGTCCCTCCCCAACCAGATGAAGGGGGGGGGGACCAAGGCAACAATAACCAGTCACCAGAATCCTACGACAGTGACAACGAGGGCAAAAATGACCCAATAGTGAGAGGACCAATTTGCCCTTTCCTTTTTCCCATACACCTCACAGCCCCAAAGACAGGAAGCCAGGGGGATTTTCAAGCCCTAATAGACTCAGGCTGCACTAGATGCTTGATCAACCTGACCACAGTCCTAAAACTGGGGATCAGAGCAAAAAGATTGGCCCACGCAATCCGGTTTGGATAGGTTGATGGGTCCCTAATGGGGGGAGCCTATGCCACCCACCTGACTGAACCAGTGAGACTAGAGCTAGTGGATCACTGGGAGGTAATTTGATTCATAATAGCCCCCAAAATGATAGATGCAGTCATACTGGGACTCTTCTGACTAGACAAGTGGGGACCAACCATCTGGTGGCAAGGGAGTACCTGCAGGCTTAGGATAGAAAAGGGGTCCCAACCCCTTTTCCGCCAGCAAGCAGAAACACCACCCAAGCAGGGACCCCCCCCCCCAAAAGAGCACACCAGAACATCTGGGAGCCATATCCGACAAAACACCAGAGACCGAACATATCCCAGGGGAATATCAGGACCTCGAAGAAGTATTCAGCGAGACAGAATGCAACATTCTGCCCCCCCCCCCCCGGAGGCAGATTGTGCCATCGAAATCATCCCTGGGGCAAAACTACCCAAACCCAAGCTGTACGCCATGATGCCCCGGGAAATGCAAGAAATGTGCAAATACATAGACAAAAATCTAGCATGAGGGTTCATCGAGCCAGCCAAGCCACGGGTTGCAGCGCCAGTCCTCTTCAAAGAGAAAAAAGACAGAACTATAAGACTGTGTGTGGACTTTCGAGGGATAAATGCTGTGTGCGTACACAACCTATACCCCCTCCCCCTCATGAAAGATATGCTATCTCACTTGGCCAAGGGAAAAGTCTTCACCAAATTAGACCTCAGAGAGGTATACTACCAAATACGGATCAGGGAAGTAGATGAGTTGAAAACAGCGTTCAACTGCCCCCTTGGGAGCTTCCAATTCAAAGCGATGCCTTTTGGACTACAGGAAGCCCCAGCAGTGTTCAATAAACGAGGTGCTGCATGAGCACCTCTACAAGGGGGTCATTGTCTACCTGAATGACATCCTCATCTACACTGAGACCATGGACGACCACATACCCCTGGTCTGCCAAGTACTGGAAAAACCTCTGGCAGCCAATGATAGTCAAGCTATCAAAATGTGAATTCCACCATGAGCGACTAGACTACCTTGGCTACCAAGTGTCAAATGAGGGAATAGAGATGGACCCAGCCAAAGTACAAGCCATCCTAAGCTGGCAACCCCCTCACACCTGCAGACAGCTACGAAGCTTCCTAGGGTTCACGAACTTCTATAGGCAATTCATCCCCTCCTTTGCGAAGATTGCCAAACCCCTAACAGACCTCCTGAAGACAGGGAGCCCAGGAACAAAACCTCGCCTGGGACAACCTCTACAGTGGGACCTAACCTGCCAAAAGGCATTTGAGAAACTAAAAGAAATGTTTGCAAAGGAACTGGTGTTGAAGCATCCTGACCCCGAGCAACCCTTCGTGATTCAAGCAGATGCCAGCGACATGGCACTGGGAGCTGTGCTACTTCAAAGAAACAACTAAGGAAACCTACAACCCTGTGCCTACACCTCCCGCAAAGAGGACAGAGAGATGATGGGCCGCATGGGAAAAGGAGGCTTTCACAGTGAGTGGGACATTGCTAACCTGGAGGCACCTGTTGGAAGGGGGCCAGAAACTGTTCAAAGTCTGGACTGACCATAAGAAACTGGAGGCTCTTAGGACCCCACGGAAACTATCACCCAAACAAGTCCGATGGGCTCAATATTTCACCCGCTTCGACTTTATATTAAAGCACATTCCAGGGCAGAGGAACTTTCTAGCTGACGCCTTCTCCCGCATGCCCCAGTACAAATGTGAACAGGAGCAGGTGGTGGACACCATCATTCCCTCTACCCAAATAGCTGCCCAAGTGACCACCAGACGACAACGCTGTGACCGGCACGACTAACCAGCAGGAAACCTAACCATGAGACTCAAAACTGAACTGCTAGCAGACCCCTGGTTCCAAAACAACCAACACATCTTGACAAAAAGAGATGACCTTGCATGGAAGGGGACAAAACTCTATGTCCCGGAATCCCTACACACCCTAATTCTCTAGAGGAGCCCTGGCAGGCCACTTTGGATTCCTAACAATGTTACACTTAGCCCCGAGGCAGTTCTGGTGGCCCAAAATAAAAAAAAGATGTGAACAGTTACGTGAAAAGTTGCACAATGAAGAGGCGACCAGGAAAATCCCCCAGATTGCTGCAGCCAGTAGCAAAGCCAACGAGGCCGTGGGAGGAGATTGCAATGGACTTTATAGTAGAGTTGCCGAAAAGTGGGGGAAACATGGTGATTTGGACTGTAATAGACCTGTTCTCCAAACAGGCGCACTTCATACCCTGCAGCGGACTACCCTCGGCTCACAAGCTGGCCAAACTGTTCCTGAAGCACATCTACCGCCTGCATGGAGTACCTCAAAGAATTATCTCAGACAGAGATAATCGGGTCTCTTATTATGAAGCAAGCATCGTTAAGGAACTTTACACACTCCCGCATTATGCAAGTCCCAGAGCAAACCCCTCTCTCTCACACAGCAGCAGACTCTGGCTGCGAGCAGTCCAGCAAATGCAGTTAGTTCAACAGCTTCAAAGAAGTCCAGCAAGACAAAGCAACAAAGAAAGGAATCCATGAAGCAAGGAAGAAGAAAGAAGTCCACGAAGCAAGGAAGAAGCGAGCAGTTCTGCCAATGCCAAACATCAGCAATGGCACCAATTCAGCATTTGTTCCCAACAAATGCCCCTCCCCACAGCGTCTCCTTAAATCTCAGTCCCCAGGTGCACCTTGTGAGGAGGGGTGGGGGGGTCTCCTCCCAAGTCTTTGGGTCGGCTTGCACTGTTCCTGTCTCCTCTCCACTCTCCGTGCTCGGGGATCAGGAGGGGGAAGTCCTTGCTCATTGTCTGAACTCCGCTGCTCCTCATTTCCACCGCCTGCTCTCTCTTTCCCCCTCTCTTGGTCGTTCTGCCCCTGTTCCTCCCTGCTGGTAAGCTGTCCCAAGACAGAGAGGCCCCGGGGATACCTTGGCCTGCTCCTTCCCACATTCCTCCAAAGCCAACGGAGCTGCCCTCTCAGTTTCCATTGGTCATAGCTCCACTTCATCCTCCCCTGTGGATTCAGGCTGTGATGGGGGTATGCCATTGTCCCACAGTCAGTTGGCCACTGCAAATTGGCTGTGGCGAGTTGTCGTAGACCTCTTAAGGGGGAATTTCCTGACAGTGACGATAATTAAATCAATGGAACAGCTTTGCCTCCAGAATTTTTGGGTGTTCCATCCTCTGGATGTTTTCAAGATTCAAGATTTGTTCAGGGTGGTATAAGGACTCCTGCCTTGGGCTCGTGGTTGAACTAGAAACTGTGATGGTGACCCCATGGCATGCAGAGCTCTCTCTGTGAGCACATGTGCCATTGCCCCAACTCAGCTCCAGACTCATGCGTGTGGGCCTCCCACCGGCCAGCTGATTTTTGGGTCATTGCTGTGCATGTGTTTGGCGCATGCAAGGGATGTGCACACATGCACAGGGCCGCACATGCATGTGTGGGGTTGCACACATGCATGTGGGGTGGAGTGGGGCAGCACCCGCAGTCCGCTTTTGCTCCCAGGAGGCTGCAGGAGGGCTACTAGGCCCAAAACGGGGCACAGGGGGGTGCATGTGCAGGGGTAGAGGGAAGCACAGGGGTTGTGGTTTATGGGTGCTTTATGGGTGTGGGCATGCACGGACACATGCTTTTGGCACACGTCAACAAAAAGGTTAGCCATCACTGAACTAGAAGATTTGCAAAGTCTCCTCCAAGTCCTATGATTGTTTAACAATTCGCTGCAAAAATGTCACGGAAGTGTCAGCTAAATAAATGAAGAGGAAGAGATTGACTGAAAATGCTCCTGATCACTCATTTGTTAATCACTTCCAAACCTCCTAAAGCGCATCATTCATGCCTGTGCCGTTTCTCCTTCAAATGACGAACTCGGAAGGAAAAAGATGTGCAAAATTTATAATGATCATTGGGGAGGGTCTGGAATGGATATACAATATGTTAACTTGATACAATGCTTGTTTGATGTATGTCATCATTCGACTGAGATTATTATGAAGGCTGAATTGGAAAGAAAAAAGGGAGTAGAATTGATTTAACTCTGCAGTCGGCTTCTCACAGTGGCCGAAGAGACGCTATCAGGTATATATGTAATCCTCAACTTACAGCAGTTCAATTAATGACCATTCAAAGTTATGACAGCCCTGAAAAAACTGACTTATTCCACGCTTATGACTGTCGGTCACATGGTTTACATTCGGATGCTTGACAAGCGACTCACATTTATGAAGGTTGCAGTGTACCTGGGTCACGTGATCCTCTTTTGCGACCTTCTGACAAGCAAAGTCAACGGGGAAGACAGATTCACTTAGTGACCGTGTTACTAATTTAAGAACTGCAGAGATTCATTTCACAAGATGTGTCAAGTAAAATGAGGTGAAACTCACTTAACAATTTCCTCACTTAGAAGCATAAATTTTGGGCTCAGCTGTGGTTGTATGTTGAGGATTACCTGCACTTGGGTATTGCCCCTGCCTTTCCCCTCTACCCCACTGTGGTACGGCAGCATGCAGAGGGCAAAACGTTCAGCAATGAAGCATCTACAACTTCTGAATTTAATTGTCCTCACTGTTGGGAAGTTTCTGCTCAATTCCAAGTTGCTTCTCTCCTAGATTAGCTTCCATCCATTGCTTCTCGTCTTGCCTTCTGGCGCCTTGGGAAATAAATTGACACCCCCTTCTTCTTTGTGGCAGCCCCTCAAATACTGGAAGATTGCTATCATGTCCCCCTTCGTCCTTCTTTTCTTTAGACTGGCCATAACCAATTCCTGCAACTGTATCTTTTTTGTCTTCAAGCCTTTAATCATCCTAGTTGCTCTTCTCTGCATTTCCCCCCCAAAGTCTCAACATCTTTTTTGTGATGTGGTGACCAAAACTGGATGCAGTATTCTGGGTGTGGTCTTCCTAAGTCTTTATAAAGTGGTACTAATCCTTCCTGGGAAGAAAGTGGCTGGAGGCAGGCGCTCCATTTGCTGGCACACAAGACCTGCATCTTTTCCCCCTCCTGCCTCCGCAGCAGAGCAAGGGGGTAGTAGAGACAAGCTCCCCTTTATCTGTCTGGCTCACTTAGCAGAGGGAACAATTTGCAGCCCCATTATCTTTGTGCTTGGCGCAATTGCCTATAATTGACACAAGGATAGATTCTGCCCCGCCTGCTTTCTGCAAGCTTGCCTTCTTTCTTCGTTTCTTTAATTAGTTTTCATTCATGGTACTTAGCGAAAGGAGCTCTGCCTTCTCTCGCTGCTTCTCCGACTATTCTCATTGTGCAGTCCGCTCCGTTCTGGGGAAGAAAAAAGAGAAAGAAAAAGCCAACGGCAGGTAGGCTGGGAGCTCCAGAGCAGGAGGAACGGTTTTGACAGGCGAAAGGCAAGCTCGTTGCAATGAAATTCTAACACCCCAATTCCTAAGGGGGACCTTTCAGTTTTTATCCTGTGCTTCCAGGCCTGATTGGCGAAGAAACTTCCTTTGAATTTCCTCGGGCAGGCTGGCTCGGATTCCCAGGGTGCCGGATTGGCAGGAGCCCGAATCTCCACATCAGGGACATTTAATCTGTGCATTCAGGAAGAGCGATTTGCACAGGCTCACACGCCAAGAATGTGCCTGTGCTCAGGATGGCTCTTTCTCTGCAATTCCTTTCAGTTTTGCCCATGAAATCACCAAGGAACAATGGCATAAAGGATTGCCTTCTGCAGGGATGGTGAACCTTTTTGGCATCGAGTGATCAAACTGGAATGTGCTTGTATGTGTGTGCACTGCAGTGCTGGAAACCCGAATACCAGCTGGCCAGCATTCACGTGCCTGGTTTTGGGGTGGTTTTTGAGCTGTTTTCGGGCCATTTTTCAGGCTGCTTTTGGCCTGGAAAATGGCCAGAATATGGCCTGAAAATGACCTGAAAAACAGCCTGGAAAACGGTCCAGAAAATGGCCTGTTTTTTGGCTGGTTTTGGGCCCTTTTCCCAACCATTCTGCAGCATTCCGGTGCCCGCAAAGACCAGCTGTGCATGTGCACACCAGAAACCAAAAGAGCAGCTGGCGATGGCACAGAGAGGGCTCTGGGTGCCACCTCTGGCAAGTGTGCCATAGGTTTGCCCTCACAGGTCTAGTGGAATTCAAGCCCTTAAGGAACTCTGGTTCCCCAACATCACCGTAGCTACAGCCCTGAAGTATAGGAAGTCCTCAACATGACTGCAGTTGGGACCAACATCTCTTTGTTCTTTGTTAAGTGAGACATTTGTTAAGCGAGTTTTGCCCTATTTTACAACCATTCTTGCCACAGTTGTTAAGTGAATCACTGCAGTTCTTAAATTAGTCACACGGTTGTTAAGTGAATCTGGATTCCCCCTTGACTTTGCTTCTCAGAAGGGGATCACATGACCCCGGGACACTGCAGCCGTCATAAGTATGAACCAGTTGCCAAGCATTCAAAGTTTGATCACATGATCATGAAGATGCTGGAAAGCTCATAACTTTGAAAAGCCACATTTTTCAATGCTGGTGGGACTTTGAACAGTCGCGACATGAACTCTTGTAAGACGAAGACTACCTGTCAGTGGTGGGATTCAAAATATTTACTACTGGTTCTGTGGCCGTGGCTTGGTGGGTGTGGCACGGCTTGGTGGCAGGGGAAGGATACTGCAAAATCCCCATTTCCTCCCGATCAGCTGAGACTCGGGAGGCAGAGAATAGATGGGGGCATGGCCAGCCAGCCAGAGCTGGTATTTGCCGGTTCTCTGAACTACTCAAAAGTTCTGCTACCGGTTCTCCAGAACTGATCAGAACCTGCTGAATCCCACCTCTGCTACCTGTACTCAGTTAACAGTTAATGTTTCTGCTGCAGGAGGATGCACTTTGGAGTTTTGCAAGCATTGCAAGCAAAGGAGCATTCGTGCAAAATATGCATGACACTCCCTGCAAGTAGCCAAGACTGAGGATTTCATTCCCCTCCCCCAGATATAATTTTATAGTATGGGTTGCGGTTGGGGGAGGGGAAGCTCTATGTTATTTGATACTACAGAAATCCAAAAAACCAAGGATGGAAACCTCCTAGAATCCATATGTCTATACATCCATATCAATATAAAAGGGAAAAAGAATGACGTTGCTATAGGTGTATATTACAGGTCACCCAGCCAAGGAGAAGAGATAGATGAACTTTTGGCTAGCCAGTTAACCAATATTAACCAGTAATTGGAGGCTTTAAGTCCTTAATATCAACTGGGAGACAAACTCTGCAGCAAGTGGGAGATGGAACATATTTCTAATCAACTTAGCTGACAACTTTGTCATTCAAAAGGAACTAGAGGAAAAGTTATACTGGACCCAATTCTTATTAACAGAGAAGTGATAGAAGTTGCCAGAACTTTGGGCAAGAGTGACTATATAATAATGGAATTCAACATAATGCAAACACAAGCAATAGAACATAATCCAACCAGTGTCTTAGACTTTAAAAGAGCTGATTTTAAACAACTCAGAAAGAGCCTAAGAAAAATTCCATGGCTAAAAATCCTAAAGGGGAAAACAACTCAAGAAGCTTGGGAAACACTGAAAAATATGATCATAAAAGCCCACTCCAACACAATACCACTGTAAAAGAAAAAGAAAAAACAAGAAATCCAAGAAGACACCAGCATGGTTGAACAAAGATTTCTCTGATAAAAAGGATAAATACAAAAAATAAAAATAAAAATGGAAAGAGGGCCCCATTACTAAGGCAGAATTCAAACAGATAGCCAGAATCTACAGAGATGAATCCAGGAGCGCAAAGGCTTAGAATGAACAAAGACTTGCAACAAATGTCAAAGATAATAAAAAAGTTTCTTTCAACATATAAATCACAATGAAAAAAGTCAAGAAAACAGTCAGTAGACTAAAGAGGGAAGATGACAAAGAAGTAACAGACAGCAGAGAGAAAGCAGAACTGCTTAACTCATTCTTTGCATCAGTCGTCACACAAAAAGAAACTATAGCCGTAGCTACAGGGACAGAAAAAAAACCAGACAAGTTAAGAATTGGAAATTAGTGTATTAAGACACTAATTGTGTGCCTAGGAGTAGAGCCTTCTCTGTGATGGGCCCAACCCTCTGGAATGACCTCCCCCCCCGATATTAGAACTACTACCGACTTCCGCTCCTTCCGACAAAAACTTAAGACTCACCTGTTCCGACTAGCCGGCCTGGCCCACTTATAGTTCTACTCTTACCTCCTGGCGGATATTTTATTTGGGATAGCTTTTAAGGTTAATGTTCTTAACTTTTTAAAATTTTTATAAATTTTTAATCTAACTTAACTAAATTTTACAGGGAACTTCTACTACCTCCTCCAGTCCTATGTTTAATTTATTTGTTGTGTACTTATAACATGTATATTTACTGTTTAACTATTTTAATATGACTGTACACCGCCCCGAGTCTCTTTTGAGAGAGGGGCGGTCTAGAAATCCAATAAAGTTAAGTTAAGTTAAGAATGTGTGATATGTAGACATTGGATATGTATTTGTATGATCAGTAATTATATAAAAGAAAGGATCAACGGACAGGTAATCTGACTGACTACATACATCTATGCAATGGATAACGTTATAAGATCTAATCACTATATGGAAATGTTTATGCCAGAAATGTTGAGCTATGTCCAATGTTTTTAATGTTTATCTAATAAAAATCTTTATTAAAAAGAAGAAAAGAAACGATTGCCCAACCTACCAAAACGTAACTGTAAAAGATAGACTAAAAATAAAAATTAGAATAAGCTTGATAATGTTAATGTCAGTCCTGCAGAGGTTCCTTTAAGAATCTTTGGCCTGACACACTTTCTTATAATTTCCTATGCTGTTTCATTAGTGTAGTAATTGGGAGGGGGGAATAGAAAGGAGTAGGATAGTGGAATGTGTTGCTGTGATTCTTTTCTAGAAGCCAAGGTCATCTTTTTTCTCCGCACCTCGACATGTGACCAGAAGAAGCTGGGTGGAGATGCCAGCGTGGAAGAAAAGGATTGGGGCATGTGATTGATTGATGGGGGTGGTGATAGATCATGAACTTTCAACTGGGTGAACTCTCAGGATGTAAATCAGAGTTGGAATTTCATAGCACAATGCCAACATGCCTGTATTATTAAATTGGAACTTTAAGGATGATTCTGTTCTGGACTCTGATTTACTTTTGCATGGTATTTGGAACGCTAACATTTAACACAATACCAGTTTGATCTTCAGTTTAAATCACTGGGACCTGATGAATTACAGCAATGGTGGGTTGCCATTTTTTTTACTACCGGTTCAGGCATGCTTCCACACATGTGTGACGCTTCTGCGCATACACAGAAGCTTCTGCACATGCGCAGAAGCATCCGGGAGTGTGGGCAGAGCCTCCTGCTGCTGCTACTACTGGTTCGGCTGATCAACCCACCCATTTCGTCCCAGAGTTCTGAAGGAACTGGCAAATGTTAGAACCATTGCACCATATCTGTTGTGGCACAGCAGGTTCCGGTTCAGCTGATGCTGGACTCAGATAGTGAGGGGTCATTTGAGTCTGTCCTGGATGATGTAGAAGACCCTGTGCAGGTTGCAGATTCAGAGCTGGGACCAGAGAGGCTGGTTGGCCACCAGGAGGTGCCTGAGGCATGGAGCAGTGGGGAAGATCAAAGGCAGTCAGTCCCTAATGCTAGAGTAGAAGGGCTGAGAAATGAAAGCAGAAGCTTCGTAGGCAGGCTCACAGATGATAATTAGCACAGGTGGTTATAGATTGGCCTCTTCCAAGAGAGCTTATAGGTGAGGCGTTGGGAGGGGACATTTGCAGGAAACAACCGTTTGAAATTAGCAGTGAAGAAAGTCGATGTCTTAGAGCCGTATTTGAATATCTGGTTTGTTTTTCTTGTATTCTGAGTTATCTGGGCCTTCGGCCAAAAGGTTTGTTATTTTGCAAATTAAACAGTGGCAAACAGCCAAGCCTGTGTTTTGGCTTGTTCACAGGCATGGAGAGGGGGGGGGGTCAGAACACATATCTTTCAGAGATCTTGGAACACCGAGGAATTACCTGAGGATTGGAAAGATGTAGCTTCAATCTTCCAAAAAAAAGAGGGGGGGGGGGGGCGACCACACCCAGGAAAGTATAGACCAATCAACCTGAGGTTAATACCTGGCAAGATACTGGAAAAAATCATCAAAAACTAGATATGCAAACATCTAATTATCAAAGGCAAACTCATTTCAATCAGAATACAGCTGAAAGGGGCTTTGGAGGTCTTCTAGTCCAACCCCCTGCTCAAGCAGAAGACCTTATACCATTCCAGACAAGTGACAGTCCAGTCTTTTCTTAAAAACCTCCAGTGATGGAACATCCATAACTTCTGAAGGTAAGCTGTTCCACTGGTTCATTGTTTTCAAAGTTAAGAAGTTTCTCCTTAATTCAACCTTCTACCTGGATTAGCTTCCAACCATTGTTTCTTGTCCTGCCTTCTGGTGCTTTGGAGAATAAATTGACTCTCTCTTCTTTGTGGCAGACCCTCAAATACTAGAATGCTGTTATCATGTCACCCCTGGTCCTTCTTTTCTCTAGACTGGCCTTGCCCAAATCCTGCAACCATTCTTCATATGTTGTTTGTCTCCAGCTTTTAATCACCCAAGTTGCTCTTCTCTGCACTTTTCCCAAAGTCTCAAAATCTTTTTTTGAAGTGTGGTGACCAAAACTGGATGCCGTATGCACAATGCATCCGTTGTTCAAAAATATCCTTCAGTACGTCCCACGTTAAAATATTTTGTTTCATTCTGGGTTTGTAAGTTGTGCAGGAGAGTTCTTCTCTTAGTTCCTAATTCTCTGTAGGGCACATCTTTTATTTTATTTTTTTAAAGAGTTCCAAACAAGCATTTCCACCCCCACCCCCCCAGGGAGGATTCTTTATTGTTAACTCTAAAATCTTATTTCAAATTTATCTGGAACCTGAGTCCATTTTGTAACTTTCTGAAGTGAAAGTTTTAATCGCCTTTTGTTGTTTATATAAAAAAAATGTTTTTAAACTTTTATTTGAAACGCCTTTTGCTAAGGATTGAAGGAAACTTGCCTGTGTTTTAACACTTGTTAATCCAAAGTTTTCCAACAGCTGAAAAGCAGTTCGTAAACAACGTGATTAAAAAAGAAGAATGTGAACACAGAGCCTTTTCAATGGTGCCGACTGAGATTTGAACATGAGGGCTATTTCCTCATCTCCCGGAAGTTTAAACCAGTTCTCCTATTCTGTAGCCTCCTCTTGAAGAGCAAACGTCTGGAGCCCTTGTGGGCAATCTCAAGGCCTTTCATGGTCCGGAGAGAAATTAGCAAAACAACTGATCCACTCACTGGCTCTGCATTCCACTGCTGTTATTCTTCAGTCTGCAATTTGTTCTCTGGCTGGCCAAGAAAATGCAAGGCAGATTTCATATTCACCTTGTGAATTGTCATCTGACCCATAGTGTCATCCTAAGGAGGAAGCATTTTGCGTGAAATAGATTTGAAGTTCGCTGTCAGCAAGAGATGGATGAAGCTGTCTGCTTGCAGTCTGCACTATATTTCCTTACGTTCCATTGTACCAGTCCAAATCAGTCTGTGACCTGAAAAGAAATTAGTGTGACCACAAAGGTGTGTTTTAAAATACATTACCTCTCAAAATGTATTGGATTCTGGGCAAAGGCTGTGGCGATTTCTTGCAGTAGTTCTTGATTTGTCAGTCATTTGTTTAATGGCTGCTCAAAGTTACAATGGCACTGAAAAAAAAGTGACTTACAAATGGTCCTCATACTTATGACAAGTGCAGTCTATCCCATGATCTTAGGATCCAAATTTGGGGGCTTGGCAACTGGAACGGAATGTGCGGTGTCCCAGAGTTGTGTGATCATCATTTGCACCTTTCTCCTTGTATCCTGGCCCCTTTTTACAGAGGCACGATTGAGAGCGTTTTAACAAACTGCATCACTGCTTGGATTCGTGGCAGCAGAGCCTCAGATAGAAAGTCCCTACAGAGAGTGGTGAGGACAGCGGAGAAGGTTATAGGAAGCTCACTTCCCACTATTTAGGATACTGCTTATAAATGCTATGTGCTTAGAGCTCAAAGCATTGTTAAAGACCCCACACACCCATTTATGGTGTGTTTCTGTTGCTCCCCCTGGGAGGAGGTTTTGAAGTATTTGTAGCAGGACTTCCAGATTATGTATGTATGTATGTATGTATGTATGTATGTATGTATGTATGTATCTATCTATCTATCTATCTATCTATCTATCTATCTATCTATCTATCTATCTATCTATCATCTATCATCTATCTATCATCTATCATCTATCATCTATCATCTATCTATCTATCTATCTATCTATCTATCTATCTATCTATCTATCTATCTATCTATCATCTATCTATCATCTATTTATTTTATTTATTTTATTTATTTATTTCTTAGATTTCTAGACCGCCCCCTCTCCCAAAAAGGGACTCGGGGCGATCTATCATCTTTCATGTCTATGTCTATGTTTATATAGTGGAGACTCTTTGAGAGATATATGCACCATAATTTGATTTTAATGTATGCCGAATAGTGTACATTCAAAGTGACAATAAAACTATTCTGTTCTGTTCTGTTCTATTCTATTCTATTCCTATTCTTCATTCCATTATTCTGTTCTGTTCTATTACATCCCGTCCCATCCCATCCCATCTCATCCCATCCTATCCCTATCCCTATCCCTATCCCTATCCATATCCCTATTCTTCATTCCATTATTCTATTCTGTTCTGTTCCCTTCCCTTCCATTCCCATTCTATAATCTTCCCAGGTAGCTTCCAACAAGCAAAGCCAATTGGGGGAAGTTTAACAACCAATTATTTCACTTACCAACGCAGGGATTCAACCATGGTAAGTGATTCATTTCCCAACCATGGCAAGAAAGATAGTAAAATCAGGTATGATTTTCTTAACAATCACCTTACTTAGCAACTGAAATGTTCCTCCAATTGTGGTTGTAAGTTGAGGACTACCTAGATGAAGGTTTGTCAAGGTGTTTGCTTATTGCAACGATGAGTGGAAAACTGAGATTTTCGAGGAACTCTGCTTTGACTTGCTCTTATTTTTAGCACACTAAAGTACATGCCTAAATGGATTCGTTCTTTGGTTTATTTTTACCTAGATCAACAGATTTAATTGCTAAGTAAGTGGATTATCTGAAACTCCCAAAGCAGAGGTGTCCCTAGGGCATGGCAGAAAAAGTCGAGATAGCAGCTGGGACAGTCTGATTGAAGCTCTGCCTGTTCTGTGTGTCACGTGGGGCAACATGAGAAAAACAGGCAAGACTTTGATCCCTTCATTACAGCTGGCATTTTTGACTTTATAAACTATGCCCCATAGACACCCCATCTCAAATAATCCCAAGCAGCTCAATTATAAGTATTAGATATAAATTTTTAGTAAGCAGAATTTGTCTTATTGCCCTCTCTGCAATTATTGTAGCATAGCCATATAATTTTAGAATATCTGGGGATAGTTCTCTGTCTCTCTCTGTGTGTGTCTCTGTCTGTCTCTGTCTGTCTGTCTCTCTGCCTCTCTCTGTGTATTTCTCTTCCTCTCTGTCTCTCTGTCTCTCTGTCTCTCTGTCTCTCTGTCTCTGTCTCTGTCTCTGTCTCTCTCTCTCTCTCTCTCTCTCTCTCTCTCTCTCTGTTTCTCTGTTTCTCTCTCTGTTTCTCTCTGTGTGTCTCTGTCATAGCAATACTTCAAACAGCAAACAGACATGCAAAACCAGGGGAAGAACTGCCCCCTTTGGAAATACAGAGTCTCCCCTCTCCCTCCCAGAAGGGATGCTCCAAGCACTTGCCCCACGACAGTGATCTGAATATCTGTAGCTCAAGAGTAGGAGGTGTGGGTGGAGATTCATGTGGTTTCTGAACATTTTATTACTAGGATCTTCCTTTCTCTCTTTCTCTTTTTAATAATAATAATAATAATAATAATATTTAATGCTTCTAGACCGCCCCCTCTCCCGCAAGGGACTCGGGGCGGTGTACAGTTCATACAAAATATATCAGGATACAATAAAATTAAATTAAATATGTACAGTTGACAATTGACATGGAGGAGGTTAAAATGCAGTTAAAAGAACTGTACAAAGCAGATATAAAATAAATTCAAACCCCTAAAAACAAATACAGTAAATTAAAAAACCCTAAAATAACCAGATATAATACATTTGCCAGGAGGGACAGTTGAATTATGCCAGGCCTGCTAGTCGGAACAGGTGGGTCTTCAGTTTTTGCCGGAAGGAGCGGAGGTCAGAAGTGGTTCTAATGTCGGGGGGGGGAGGTCATTCCAGAGGGTTGGGCCCATCACAGAGAAGGCCCTACTCCTCGGTGTCGCCCGCTGGCATTGCCTAGTGGACGGCACCAGGAGAAGTCCCTCCCTGTGTGAGCGTATTGGCCGCAGGGATGTATGTGGGAGGATGCGATCCCGCAAGTAACTAGGTCCTGTGCCATGGAGCGCTTTAAAGATGGTAATCAGCACCTTTTTCTCTCTCCCTCCTTCCTTCCCTCTCCTTTTCTCTCTTTCTCTCTCCTTTTCTCTCTTGTAATCACTCAGGCGTTCAGGGGAGGGGAGAATCAATTAGTCTCCCTGGCAATGTTAACCCCCCTCCCCCGATCCTGAAGGAAAGGAGGCACTTCTGAACATCCATCTCTTTGGAGTTTTGTTTTTCTGCTCTTAATCTCTTAACAGAAATGATTACACCCATTAAGAAAAAAAATCTAGACACAAAGAGATGAAATTGATGCCAAACAAAGACATTTTTATGTGCTCCCCCCCCCCAACTAGCTCTCTTTCTATTTGATTAAAAATAGTTTTGGTTTAAATATTCTTTCAATGAAGAAGATAATTTTGGAGAATGCTTTTTAAGGATGGGATGAGATGTTCTTGCCTTTCTTTAAGGAATTGGAGCCAGGACGGTATGTAGGTGTCCCATTTAGGAATTTGTCTCCTTGCCTTCCCATGTTTTCCTTCAACCCAAAGGGAACTGCCTGCCCTATAAAGTAGATTAGGCTAAGGAACCAATGCTATATAGGTCAGGACTACTTTTATTGTAACAGTTTTAATGGATTAACAGAGTTGGAAGGGACCTTGTAGGTCATCTAGTCAAGCATGAGACCCTACACCATTTCTGGCCGATGGCAGATCAGTGTCTTCTTGAAAGCCTCCAATGATGAAGCTCCCACAACTTCCAAAGGCAACTTCTGTTCCATCAGTTGATTGTTCCCACTGTCAAAAAATTCCTCCTTATTTCTAGGTTGAATCTCTCCTTGTTCAGTTTCCATCCATTATTCCTTGTTTGGCCTTCGGGTGCTTTGGAAAATAGCTTGGCCCCCTCCTCTCTGTGGCAGCCCCTCGGATATTGGAAGATTGCTCTCCTGTCTCCCCTGGTCCTTCTCTTCACTAGACTAGCCACGCTCAGTTCCTGCAACCGTTCATCGTATGTTTTAGCCTCCAGTCCCCTAATCCTCCTGTTAAACAGATTAACAGAGCTGGAAGGGATCTTGAAGGTCATCTAGTCCAATCCTCCTACCCAAGCAGGAGACCCTACACCATTTCTGACAGATGGCAGTCCAGTCTCTTCTTGAAGGCTTCCAGGGATGAAGCTCCCACAACTTCTGAAGGCAACTTCTCTTCCACGGGTTGAATGTTCTCACTGCCAAAAATTCCTCCTTATTTCCAGTTTGAATCTCTCCTTGTTCAGTTTCCATCCATTATTCCTTGTCTGGCCTTCCGGGGCTTTAGGAAACAATTTGACCCCTTCCTCTCTTGAAAGCCAGACAAGGAATAATGGATGGAAACTGATCAAGGAGCAATTCATCCTGGAAATAAGGAGAAATTTCCTGACAGGGAGAGCAATCAACTCATGGAACAGAAGTTGCCTTCAGAAGTTATGGGAGCTTCATCATTGGAGGCTTTCAAGAAGAGACTGGACTGCCATCTGTCAGAAATTGAGTAGAGTCTCCTGCTTGGGTAGGAGGATTGGACTAGATGACCTTCAAGATCCCTTCCAGCTCTGTTAATCTGTTTAAAAAAGAGGCTTCATTTGAACAGGAAGGTCAACAGGCCACTCAGCTTCATCGCGTGTTCTGGAAGTCACAGGGATTTGCCCAGGGGAAGATTGGCAGAGTGGTTTTCTAGTCCAGTTGGCAATGCCCAGTCACACATTTCCCCCCAGCCCTTGCAATCCCCTTCCTGCGACCCATTGCATACCACACCCCCAACAGCACATGCAATCCTCACCATGCACTGCCACCAATCGTGCCCTGTCCCTCCCAATGCCATTGCTCCCACCCACTGCCCGATTGGTAGGCAGCTACTTGTCCAGTGCAGTGAAATGCCTGGGTAAAACCTGGGGAATGTGCCAGGGATGAAGAGCTGGGGGTGGAGGGCCATGGGGGGGGGGATTATTGATGGTGGAGAATTGCTGGCAGAGGACCAGTAGAGGAGGAAAACTATTATTATTAGTCTTCTCATCATTTCTATCACCCATCTCCTCCCACTTGTGATTGCATGACTGTAACTTTGTTGCTTGTATCCCTATGATTTATATTGATATTAATTGTTTCCTGATTGCTTATTTGTACCCTATGACTATCATTAAGTGTTGTACCTTATGATTATTGAGGAATGTATCTTTGTCTTTTTATGTACTCTGAAAGCATCTGCACCAAAGACAAATTCCTTGTGTGTCCAATCACAATTGGCCAATAAAGAATTCTATTCTATTCTATTCTATTCTATTCTATTCTATTCTATTCTATTCTATTCTATTCTATTCTATTCTATTCTATTCCATTCCATTCCATTCCATTCCATTCCATTCCATTCCATTCCATTCCATTCCTTCTTCTTCTATTCTATTCTATTCTATTCTATTCTATTCTATTCTATTCTATTCCATTCCATTCCATTCCATTCCATTCCATTCCATTCCATTCCATTCCATTCCATTCCATTCCATTCCTTCTTCTATTCTATTCTATTCCATTTCACTCCTTATTCTTCTATTCTATTCTATTCTATTCCATTCCATTCCTTCTTCTATTCTATTCTATTCCATTTCACTCCTTATTCTTCTATTCTATTCTATTCTATTCTATTCTATTCTATTCTATTCTATTCTATTCTATTCCATTCCATTCCATTCCTTCTATTCTATTCTATTCCATTCCATTCCTTATTCTTCTATTCTATTCTATTCTATTCTATTCTATTCTATTCTATTCTATTCTATTCTATTCTATTCTATTCTATTCCCTTCCATTCCATTCCATTCCTTCTCCTATTCTATTCTATTCTATTCTATTCTATTCTATTCTATTCTATTCTATTCTATTCTATTCTATTCTATTCTATTCTATTCTATTCTATTTCATTACTTATTCTTCTATTCTATTCTATTCCATTCTCTATTCTATTCTATTCTATTCTATTCTATTCCATTCCATTCCAGTTCATTCCAGTTCATTCCTTATTCTAATCTAATCTAATCTAATCTAATCTAATCTAATCTAATCTAATCTAATCCAATCCAATCCAATCCAATCCAATCCAATCCAATCCAATCCAATCCAATCCAATCCAATCCAATCCAATCCAATCCAATCCAATCCAATCTATTCTGTTTGCATTGCATTTCTTATTCTGTTCTGTTCCGTTCCGTTCCTTTCTGCCCCGCTCCACGCTGCTTTGCTCTGCTCTTTTCTATTCTATTCTAAAACCCACTGTACTTTGGGGGTGGGAAATCAACCTTCCGAGCACTTTGGTCTTCTCTTGCTCTCCAAGTGTGGGAGGAGCAAAACATCTTTTACGGCACAGATTGACATTCCCATGGTGATTCTTATGCTCATGGCGATTGTTAGTAATTTAAATTGGGACGAATGCGAAGACCTGGCGATGATCTCGCCACTCCCCCACCCTTTGGGACTTGGAGAGCCTTGGCAGGCGTTCCAGATTGATTGATTGATTGATTATAAACCATCCCATCCGTGTTGACTTGTAATCTTTAGTGCCAACCTCGTCTTTCTTTCATTTTCTCAAGCCCAAAGGTCTCATTTAGCCAGTCCTTTCAGTGATCGGTATGACAAGCTTCTCCCTGCCTCCCAGGTGCCCTGTTTATAATGAGCCCAAATAATAAGAGACGTGGAAATGTGACTTGCGCACTTCTTGCTTGAACCGTGACTGCAAAATCTAGACAACTCTTCGCATTAATAATTTAAAAAGAAGGAGACGTATGGTAACAGAAAATCAAAACCAGACCTGGGGAGAAGGCGTGAGAGGGGGATTCCATCCATTTCCTCTGTGAAATAACACCGACACTCGTTGCTATTCAGAGGGTGACCTCAGCACTTCCCTCGGCTTGTTCTGGGGATTGCCTGCTGTTGAAGTGGATGCAGAGTTTTCCTGCCATGATCGTCTTGCAGAAGAGCAGGAAGCCAATTAAAACAGAAATGCTACGCTTTGCTAAATGCAGCGCTGGAGATTTATGGCAAATCCAAAGGTGTTCAGTTTGAAGACTAGAAATATATTTTCCTACTGGGAAGATGTCTGTCAAGGTTCCAAGTAAAACACGCATAGCAAACCAAAGGCAGGTAGATTCCTCAAAGAATAATTTTATTTGGATAGATCATATTGGCATAGGCTGGTGAAAAATGACTCTGAAGTTTCCCACGGTTTTCACCTAATTAAAAGTAAAAGTTTCCCCCCTTTCCCAATCAGTCACATGATCCAATCAAGGTGCCATCCGGTTGCCTGGTAACTTCACTCCTCCTTTCTCTCTCTGGCCACCTGTAGGAATGTCCTTGGTTCCCAGGAGAAAGTCTTTTGTTTTGGCTATAAAACCCCCTCTATCTCTATTTCCCCCCTCCCTATCCCTCAGCTCCAGTGTGGCAACACGGAAGCTCCATGATGACTCCAGTCAGGTCAACTTCAGGGTTGACAATGTCATTCTTGGATGGAGATCTAATTATGTTTCCCACTTTTTGCTAATCGCAGAGATGCATCTTCTGTCTTTGGGGCAAGAGCAAAGGGAAGGAGAGGGGAGAATACAACAGAGCATTCGGGTATGGTTCCCTGTTTGAGTGATCAACATCCTGTAGTTCTGAGGGAAATCTTAAGTACAGCATCTAATCCTCTTTTTCTTAGGATTCTTGAGAGGTTTGGCCCCAGGTGGAATTTCAGATGCGCTCTGTGGAATCTAGAAAGCTCATTGGCCCATTCAGTTTGGTAAGAGAGAATTTGCTTTCCAAACTTTCAAGGAGAACTTAACCGAAGTTCCCACGGGTGGAGAAGCCCAGGAATTGTTACTATAAGAGAGCAAAGAATTGTGCGCAGTTGCCTCCGCAGACTGTCAGAATGATGAAAGCAAATTTGCAACAACACGGCACAAGAGCCACTTCTTTTAGGCATGCATGCAATGCCACAGTTGTAAAAATAATAAAGGTGGGATATCAATCAATCTATCAAAATATATGGACAAGGCTTGTGTCCTAATGATCCGACACCATTTTCATCATGTAATTCCCTCTCCCATCTTCTGGACAACACTGATTGGGTCTTTTTATGGCATTGTCCTCCTTCCAGTTGTCTACAACTCTCTTGGTTTCTCCTCTGTCCCAAGGGAAGACAAGGGGACCTCTCTTCTCACGGGACATCTTCTGGATGTCAGCCGCTGGGTGAGATCATCCGTGGTTTCGGGGTGGGATATCATCTGTACGCTGATGATACTCAGCTGTACATTTCCACCCCGAACCACCCCAACGAGGCCGTCGAAGTGATGTCCCGGTGTGTGGAAGCCGTACGGGTCTGGATGGATGACAACCGACTCAGGCTCAACCCTTCCAAGACGGAGTGGCTGTGGGTTCCGGCCCCCCGGTTCAACCAGTTAATTCCATCTCTGGCCATTGGGGGCATTCAACTTGCCCCCGTGGAGCGGGCGCGCAATTTGGGCGTCCTCCTGGATGCCAGGCTGTCCATGGATGACCATGTGACAGCCGTGGCCAGGGGGGCGTTCCACCAGGTTCGCCTGGTGCGCCAATTGCGCCCCCTATTGGACCGGGACGCCCTACGCACAGTCACCCATGCGCTGGTGACGTCTCGCCTGGACTACTGTAACGCTCTCTACATGGGGCTCCCCTTGAAATGCACTCGGAGACTGCAGTTGGTCCAGAATGCGGCCGCGCGGGTGATTATGGGGAGTACGAAGTACTCCCATGTGACACCTCTCCTGTGCGAGCTGCACTGGCTTCCTGTGGTCTATCGGGTGCATTTCAAGGTTTTGATAACTATCTTTAAAGCGCTCCATGGCTCAGGACCTAGTTACTTGCGGGATCGTATTCTGCCCCATACATCCCTACGACCAATTCGCTCGCACAGAGAGGGACTCCTCCAGGTGCCGTCCACCAGACAGTGTCGAGGGGCGGCGCCTAGGAGTAGAGCCTTCTCTGTGGCGGGCCCAGCCCTGTGGAATGACCTCCCTCCGGATATTAGGACTACGTCTGACCTCCGTTCCTTCAGAGTTAAACTCAAGACCCACCTATTCCAAGTAGCTGGCCTGGCTCAACCATGATCTAACTATATCGCTCCTGACGGGTTTTTTATTAATGTAATTCAATTGAATTTATTTTTTGGGGTTTTAAATAATGTGATTTTTTAATTGTTTTAATTGTTAATTGTTTAATTGTTTTTTAGCTATCAGCCTACCTCCTCCTTGTATACGTCTTATATACGTCCTTGTTATATGTATGTCCTGTCCAGATTTGTATTGTATTGTATTGTACTTTGTATTTTATTTGTTTTGTTGTACGCCGCCCAAGTCCTTCGGGAGAGGGTGCGGCTTAGAAATAAATATTGATTGATTGATTGATTGATTGGAGTGCTACTGTCAACCCTGAAGCCTACTCTGCCTCTGCGAAGAGGGAAGCCTGCTGCTGAGAAGTGGTTGGAGAACACCTCCTGTTAAAGAAATGTTCTAACTAATTATTTTCCTTAGCGCTGCTACTGTCATCTTTAAAGAATAATTAGTTGAGGAATGGCTTCCCTTGGATGGAGGCCATACGTGGATCCTACTTGGCTGAAAGGCTTCTTCTCATCTCAAGTGCCTTGAAGTTAGGGCCAACAATCCTGAAATGAAGACATCTTGGAAACAGTCCAGTGGAACTCCAAGGTTGCTTGGAAAGCAACTCATTGTCCCAGTTGCTGGAGGAAGAACAAGAAGTGGTGCCAAGTTGTGAGTAGCATCATCTCCAACCCTCCTGACTTTCTGTGGGACATCTGAAGCAACCCCATGGAATATGGCGTGAACCACGGATGCGATTACTATTGCTTCTATGGTTCTAAAGAGATTATTTTTTTGGGGGGGGGGCTGTAGATTTCTCCAAATGCTTCCTGAATTTATAATCGCTTTATTGCTGTTGCCATGGACAACAGCTTGTTAAAATCCCTAGCAACATATAGACTGCTACATACATGGAAATTAGGTGCATACTTATCAACCTTAGAGTCATAAAAAGGCCCAATTCATTAAGTATATGGTGCAAGTGACACCTTCACAGTCAAAGGATGTGTGAAATGGCACATTCATTTGCATGTTGTGTGTCGGGAGAGTGGGGGGCCAGCTCCAATGCTAAATCTGAACTTTTATAGCTGTCATCAAATTATGATATATGTGGGGAACATCGTTAGGGCTGGATGGAACGGACTGAATTTTAAATAACATCTCCTAGATGTAGATAGCCCGTGTCCTGCAAATATTTCCTGCCTGATCTTAGATAGTAGCCGAGAGGATCGTGGGAAACTCAAGAGTTCAATTAACATCCTGTCAGCTCTTGTATTGCACATTTGTTGGCTTATGTTTAGGAAAAAGCAATAGATTTCAAGGGCATAAAGGCCAGTTTGGAAACATCTCTCTCTGGGCCTTTCCATTAACTGAATTTTAAATAGAGTCATGAATACCAAGTTCTTTTTAGAGGCAATGGTGGAGCAATGCTATCCCACACACATTTAACTTTAACTTTATTTAAATTTATAAACCGCTCCCTCTCCCCAAAGGGACTCGGGGCGGTGTACAGTCAGGGTAAAAAACACCATACATACATATAGATAGAGGAGGCAATATACAAACTGTACAGTAAAATACAATTAAGAACAAAGTTAAAATCAACCCCTAAAATCTACCCCAAAATTAAAAATAATTAAAAATTAAAAATAACTGCCAGGAGGATAAAAATAGAACTATAGATGGGCTAGGCCAGCTAATTGGAACAGGTGGGTCTTGAGTTTCTTACGGAAGGAGCGGAGGTCAGTAGTGGTTCTAATGTCGGGGGGGAGGTCATTCCAGAGGGTTGGGCCCATCACAGAGAAGGCCCTACTCCTGGGCGCTGCCCGTTGGCATTGCTTGGTGGACGGCACCTGGAGGAGTCCCTCCCTGTGAGAGCGAATTGGTCACAGGGATGTATGGGGTAGGATGCGATCCCGCAGGTAGCTAGGTCCTGTGCCATGGAGCGCTTTAAAGATGGTAATCAACACCTTGAAACGCACCCGAAAAACCACAGGTAGCCAGTGCAGCTCGCGCAGGAGAGGTGTTATGTGGGAGTATCTCGTACTCCCCATGTTAGCCCGCGCAGCCGCATTCTGGACCAGCTGTAGTCTTCGGATGCATCTCAAGGGGAGCCCCATGGCTGTTTCATTGCAGGCAAGGCAAACCTTTGCTACTGAAAATGGACAAATTAACCAGAATCTTTGGGAGACACGCACAGGGCAGGGTAATGAATTTATTCGACCAAATGACAGAGATGTTATGGCCTGTTGGCGGCCTGCGGAACTGGCAGAGTCGGACAGTGAGATGGTTGGGGAGGAACATGGGCCAGTCCTGGAGTCTGGGGAAGGCTTGGATGAGGGCTCTGCATCAGAGGTAGAGATGGGGCCAGGGCCATATGTGCTGCCTCCGGAGCCTCTGGAGCCTGGCATCAGCAAGGCAGAGGAACAGGAGGAGCCTGTTCCCAGCGCGCGCATACACAGAGCTGCCAGAATGCAAGAACAGTTAAGACAAAAAGAGTGACTTGGGATTAAGGCTTTTGAGATGATTGGCCCCTTCCATGGAACATAAAGGAGGAGCAAACGGACATGGCCCTTTGCAGGAAGCAATTTTGTTCATCCTGGTCGGTTTAAACTCTGAAGCTCCATTTGACTCTGTGTTCCGTTTGGCCTTGCAAAACTTATTGGCAATTTAGGTCTCTGGCAGCATTTCAAGAGAGATAAAGGCTATCAGCCTTCCCCTGAAAGACTGTGGCAGACTTCTGTCGGACTCTTCACAGACTGGCTGGGAATCATTACAGGCTGGGAATGAACATAATTCACAGCCGTTTAAAGAAAAAGAGGGCTTTTGGGACTAAGCATGTGATTTTTACTGTCTCAGGAAGCCTAGGTCAGAACAAGAGAGTAACAGAGTTGGAAGGGACCTTTGAGGTCTTCTAGTCCAACCCCCTTGCTCAAGCAGGAGACCCTATACAATTCTATTCAGCCCAATTCCACAGCATTGTTGTTGGAATGATACAATGAAGAATTCCCAATGTAGTTTGGGTCAGCCATACCTGACATGCTACCTTCAGATAGGTCGGATTTCATCTCCCCTAAACCTCAGTGTCAGGGTTCCAGGTAACACACCCAACAAAAGCAAAACTCTTGTCAAGTCGGCCTCCCTCAGCAACCAAGAAAGAAACCACTTAACTCCATTTTGCAGAGTTAAGAGTACTTTTACTGGTTATGAAAAGGTAGCAGCCGAGCAAAGCAAGATCTGAGGCAAAAGCGTGTGAAATCATACTTATCAATATGTGACCAACCCCCTCCCCATGGTAACCACCATCCCACTGTCCAATCTGCAAATCCCTTAGGTGTCACATGAGTTCCATCTTCAAGGAGCATCATCAGGTTGGTATGCAGGGCGGTTGGCCTTGACCGACACCAAGCACTAGTCTCCAGCATGCGCAGTAGATGGTGAGACCAAAACTCCCACTTTACAATCTCTTCTGTACAAAAACTTCCCCTCCCAAATACCCTCCCCCCCCCTCCCCATTTCAATGGCAGCCGAAAGCAAATAGCGAAACAGAGGCTGACAACTCTTTTCATTAGGAAAATATTAGAACATGCAAAAATGAACAGATTAATGCTGTGAATTAAGGAGAAAGAACAAAGTGAATATTATATGATATGGGAATTATTTTATCAATGGTTAGAGAATAAAAATGGCAGTTGGAAATAAAAGAAGGAGATTAAAGAAGAGAAGAAAATATGTTAAGATACAAGTATAAACAATATGATAATTGTTAGTATTATGATGAGGATTATTATGCTTAATGTTATTATTACATTTTAATCAGAAGATATGTTAAAAAGAAAAAACGAACAGGTTTACTATGTTCAACTGTTTAATATACTATAATTTAAAGATCAGAGAATTAATATCAATGTAAATGTAAATTTTGATGGTTATTGCACAGAGATATTTGTACCCAGACGACACACTGTTTAAGGAAAGATGGAATGTTCATATTGAAAAATAAATAAATAAAAATGTATAAGAAAAATAAAAACTTTGAGGCCTGAAGTTTGCTCAAAGAAATTTTTTATTAAGAATGCCACCTTGGTGAAATCCCAACTCTGAAGGACCTGAGGTTTTCCCCACCCAAATCCAAACCCAAAGTTCATAGCCCCCTCAAGTCATAGTCCTCCTCTGACCATCTTTGGTCCATGCCTTCCAACCACCTGGTGGAGAAACGTCCTTGGCTCCCTTGGGAAAGAATGTTATTTTGGCTACATTCCCCTGCCCAGCTACCTCTATCTCCCGCTTCATGTTCCCACAGCTGCAACTGGCCTTGTTGCGGCAGCCCTGAAGATGTCAAAAATGGTTTTATGGCTGACACTCAGGCAGTGTGACAAGGCTGGTCTAGAGATGGACAGCTGGAAGGAGGTTATATGCCAGAAGACTCATTACTCATACTTGATTTGACAACAGTGATGATGAAGATGATGCCATTTTTAGGAGTAGTGCTCAGTCCATCTTATATGCCTTTGGATTTGTCCAGGAGTGTCTAGGAACTCACTTTCCCCAGCTGCAACCAGATGGGGGCTCAGGAGAAAGCAGAAAAATTAAGTCAGCACCTTGGACAGCTCTAAGAAAGAGGCTGCACGGAACAGTCCTCTCAATCATCTTGGCAAGGGAGACATCTGAGATCAGAATAGAGTTGGAAGGGACCTTGGAGGTCTTCTAGTCCAATCCCCTGCTCAAGTAGGAGACCTTATACCTTTTCAGCACCGAGTGCCCAAATCGGAACATGCGCCCGGCCCCCGGAAACTCAAAGTCCAGCTGGCTGGTGCACATGTCTGCACTGCCCATCTCATCTTCTGGTTTCTGGCTCATGCATACACACTGGCCAGCTGGTCTTTGCATATACTGGAGGCCCAGAAATTCAAAGACCATGTCGCTGGAATGCGCATGCGCAGTGGCCAGCTGGTCTTCGGGTTTCAGGGGCTCCGGCATGTGTGAAGATCAGCTGGCATGCTGGAAACCAGACGTGCAGCTGGCAAAGGCACACTACAATACAATAGCAGAGTTGGAAGGGACCTTGGAGATCTTCTAGTCCAACCCCCTGCCTAGGCAGGAAACCCTATACCATTTCAGACAGATGGCTATCCAACATCTTCTTAAAGACTTCCAGTGTTGGGGCATTCACAACTTCTGAAGGCAAATTGTTCCACTGATTAATTGTTCTCACTGTCAGGAAATTTCTCCTCAGTTCTAAGTTGCTTCTCTCCTTGATTAGTTTCCACCCATTGCTTCTTGTCCTGCCCTCAGGTGCTTTGGAGAATAGTTTGACTCCCTCTTCTTTGTGGCAACCCCTGAGATATTGGAACACTGCTATCATGTCTTCCCTTGTCCTTCTTTTCATTAAACTAGACATACCCAGTTCCTGCAACCGTTCTTCATATGTTTTAGTCTCCAGTCCCCTAATCATCTTTGTTGCTCTTCTCTGCACTCTTTCTAGAGTCTCCACATATTTTCTACATCGTGGCGATCAAAACTGAATGCAGTATTCCAAGTGTGGCCTTACCAATGCATTATAAAGTGGTATTAACACTTCACGTGATCTTGATTCTCTCCCTCTGTTGATGCAGCCTAGAACTGTGTTGGCTTTTTTGGCAGCTGCTGCACACAGCTGGCTCCTGTTTAAATGGTTGTCCACTCAGACTCCAAGATCCCACTCACAATTACTACTATTGAGCAATGTACCACCTATACTGTACCTGTGCATTTTGTTTTTCTTGCCTAAATGTAGAACCTTACTCTTTTCACCATTGAATTTCATTTTATTAGATAGTGCCCAATGTTCAAGTTTGTCAAGATCCTTCTGTATCTTAAGCCCACAGAGAAGGCTCTGTGTGCCATCTCTGGCATGCATACCATAGGTTCGCCATCACGGCCTTATACCGTTCTGGACAAATGGTTGTCAAATCTCTTCTTGAAAACTTCCAATGAAGCCACAGCTTCTGGAGGCAAATAAATACGGTTTAGTTATCATATTTAAAAACCACCCTCTCCCACCCAGAGGGATTAAAATAAAATTAACCTTGGGCACCAACAGCCTTTCAGAACATATTTCCAGGCAGAAAAAGGGATAGTCAATTTCTCTGATGCTTGCAAAGGGAAAGAGACTTTCTCCAACAATTTCTCAAAGCAGACTTCACCCTTAGCAGTAGGAACAGGACTTTCATTAAGGATTAGTTGGTTGTATCAATTCGCAAAACATCCCTGGCCTGCTCTCAAGTTGCCCTAGGAAAAGGGGGATGGGAAACTGCATGGCAGTCACAAACAGAAGCATATTCTATGCATATCTTTATCAAGGCTGTATCCCAAGTTACCCGCAACAGTCGGAGGGGCGTGATCTCTACAGCCCATGAAAGTGCTTCATTGGAGAATGTGATTTATGACATACCCTGGGGGGGGGGAGGGAGGAAACAGGGTCATAATTTGGCAGTAAATTACATGAGGTCAGAGTTGGCTTCATTTGGGTACATGCCAACATGTTGCTCCTAATAAATAACTGGATTTCTTTTGAAGCTTGGCTCAAGGCTCATGATTTAATTAGGGCATCTGTCAGAACTCTGACAGGTTGGTTGGTTTGAGTTATATTTCTCTTTTCAGTCGGAAACTCAAGGCAGAGACATGACACCTCCTCCCTCATTTCTCCAAAAGCCCCAGGAGGTGGCTGAGAGAGAATCATCCTCAAAATCAAGATCACATGGGAGCATCTGTGACTGAGAATGAACGTGAACATGCCAGTGTATTGAGAGTTCATGACTGGAAGAGACATGGCAACAAGGTCAGCCAATGAATAGGCATAGCATAGTTAGCCATAGGCATCGTCAGCCAATGAGGGCAGTTTGGAAACTGAAACAGTATTTGCTGTGTGAGCAACCAGGAGACAGCAAGGAGCCTGGGCGTGGCTTAGCTCAACTGTTCTGTACTAAAGCTCTGAGTCTGTGCTGAGCTCTAGTCTGCTGCTCTGAACTGAAACTGAAACTGTTCTCTCCTCTGCCTGTGTTTGCTTGTACTCTCTACCACTTTGGAAAACCTGCATTTGGGTATATTTTCTTCATGCGTTATATTATATATAAAGAGAAGTTAATGAATCCTGTTGAATAAGTTACCTGTGTGTGCTTTCTGGATGTGATTGTTGCTGCAAACTCTGACAGAACCTGGGTTTCCCAGTGCCACCTGAAGACCTTAACCACAACACCACAGCAACGCTTAGCCCAGGTTTGATGCTTTAAGCATCTGTGTTCCTAGATTGCTGTGAACCAACTCTAAGATGGTACATTTGCCTGGCTTTTGAATGGTGCTGTTGAGAACGTCCTCATCCCTCATCCCTTATGCCCAAGACTCTTTTTGGAGGGTGTGTTAATAGCACAATTCTAATGTAGCCCTGGTTTTCAATGGTGAGGTGGCAATATTGGAGATGTTGAATTCCCTTTGGTGCCTTGGTCAATGCGCACGAAGAAAATGAGCCAGGCCCTTAAAGAAAACATGTGCAAGAAATGTAATAATCAGACCATTGCTGAAAACACTGGTGCCTTGGGGTGTCCAGTGTGTCCAGTGTCAACTGTCAGGCAAGCTCTCATATCTTTCCTGTATGACTCTCCTGGGGGAATGAAATAGAATCCAGGGCCATGATGGTGAACCTATGGCATGCATGCCACAGGTGGCACACAGAGCCACATTTGCCAGCACAGCAGCCCTCAGCCCCGGCACACATGTGCATGATGGCCAGCTGATTTTCGGCCTCCCGGAGAGCTGGGGAAGGCAGTTTTCACCCTCCCCAGGCTTCAGGAAAGCCTCCAGAGCCTATATAGGGAGAAAAATAGGCCCAATGGGCCAACTTCCGGTTGGGTCATTGGGCCATTTTTCTCCCTCTCTATGCTCCGGAGGCTTTCCTGGAGCCTGGGGAGGGTGAAAATGTCCCATCAGGCAAAATGGAAGCTCATTCCTGAACCTCCGGTTGGGCCATTGGGCCATTGTTCACCCCATTGTTCAGGAAAGCCTCCGGAGCATAGAGAGGGCGAAAAACGGCCCAACAGGATAACCGGAAGCTCATTCCTGAACTTCCGGTTGGGACGTTGGGCCTGTTTTTCACCCTCCCCAGGCTCTGGAGGTTTTGTTGAAGCCTAGGGAGTGTGAAAACAGAGGGCCGGGGGAGGCCATTTTTGTCCTCCCGAGGCTTCAGGAAAGCCTCCAGAGCCTGGGGAGGGCAAAAATCCCCCCATGCGGGGAGTCGCTCACACGCACAATAGCACGCGCACGCACAAATTTGGCACACCTTTAGAAAAGCTTAGCCATCACTGACCCAGGAAATAGGCAGTTTGCTCCAAAGAAAGTTTCCTTCTTCACCTTTCATCCCCTTATTCAGGAATGTCCAGCCCTTTTGTCTAGGGTAGCTTCAGTGGTGTTGCTCTAGATGACCAACTGGGAAGACCCAGGTTCATACCGTCTGAAATGGCATAGGGTTTCCTGCCTAAGCAGGGTGTTGGACTAGAAGACCTCCAAGGTCCCTTCCAACTCTGTTATTCTGTTCTATTCTAATTCTGGTTCTCCTTTAGCTACAGAAACTTGATTGGTTTTAGGCCCAAGTCCAGAGACAACACAGTGAAATCCAACCAAGTTGAATTCTTCATTTGCTTACACCTAATGGACAGAATCTTGCCAGACTAAAGCCACAACTCTCTAACCTTTTAGGTCTATTCTGAGATATTGACTTCCGACTCCCTTTGGTGCAGTAGAATAAGGCATTAGCATCTTTTCTCTTCTAACGAGCCCTTGTCTTACCTAGCTGCTTCCCTTCACGTATATTGGATTTCAATTCCCACAATCCAAAACTACCACACTGAGCCTGGTACAGATATCGGTTAAAGGAATGGCTACTTGGAGGGAACCCAGGTACTCCAGGAGGGGTCTGGAAGCTTCCCTTGCATTGTTCTCCTGGCTGCACAAAAAAACAAGGCAGGGGTCCTGAGGAGAATTTCCTCAGACTCTGCAGACTCCAGGCCATTTTCAACTAGCCAGCTGCCCCCAACCCCCTTGGCGTGGAAGGCTTCTGGGCTTCCCCCTTCTGTGAAGATATCAGCAGCTGCATGGGGGTGCCCTTTGCTGTCAACCTGACACTGGTTCAACTTGAATGCCAACGGCTCCAAGCAGACACGTCAAAGTGTTGGAATTTGCACAAGAAAAAGGAGAGAAAAAGCACCTCTGAGACCAAGCTTTTCTCAGAGTTTCCTTTATTACGATGTATTGAAAAAGAATGGGATATGCTTACAGAAATCTCAGCAGTTGGGTTGTTTCCACTTTAGGAGCCAATTTATCACTCAGCTGATTATCGCAGTGACTTTCTCAAGGTTTTATTTTTATCAACAGACTCTCTGGGAATGGGCACAGAGGCTAATGGTTGTCTGATAAATCTGGAGTTTGCAGGTGGTGGGGATGCCAATTTCTCTGGAGCTCTGGGAAGGGAAGAATTACCCCGGAGTCTGTCAGGTGCCTCCTGGGCACTCAAAACAGAATTTGCTTTCTCATAAGTGTCTTTCACTGCTCAGGTTACAGCTAACAGATTAACAGAGTTGGACGGGACCTGGAGGTCATCTAAACCCCCCACCCAAGGAGACCCTACACCATTTTTGACAGATGGCTATCCAGTCTCTTGAAAGCTTTCAGTGATGAATCTCCCACAATTTCTGAAGACTTGGCTGATTGTTCTCACTGTCAGAAAATTTCTCCTTATTTCTAGGTTGAATCTCTCCTTGGTCAGTTTCCATCCATTATTCCTTGTCTGGCCTTGGAGGATCTTGGAAAACATGTTGACCCCCTCCTCTCTGTGGCAGCCCCTCAAATATTGGAAGACTGCTATCATGTCACTCCTGATCCTTCTCTTCACTAGACTAGCCATGCCCAGTTCCTGCAACCGTTCTTCGTATGTTTTAGCCTCCAGTCCCCTCATCATCCTGGTTGTTCTTCTCTGCATTCTTGGTAGAGTCTCAACATCTTTTTTATAGTGTGGTGACCAAAACTGGATGCAGTACTCTAGGTATCAGAGCAAATCCCAGGTCTGACTTCCACAATGAACCAAAAGCAAGCGGAGAGAGCCGTCTCTAGAATGGCAGGAGAGAAGGACAATGCCCATGGGATGACAGCAAGGGAGGAAGTGAGAGACCAGTTCTGCCATAAAGTCTGCAGTTGAGCCCTTCAATCATCTTAGTTGGCTACTTTAAGAGAAGAGACAGGCGACCAAATGGCCAGGTTGCATGAAAAGGCGTAAGCCATGGCCTCCTTCTCAATTTGCCCTTTGACTTCCTGAGACCCGCTCACCCATCTGTAGAACAAGTCAGACACTGGCTTTCTTGCATTATTGGAAACCATCAAGCTTAATCAAGGAGAGAAGCAACCTGGAATTAAGGATGAACTATTAACCAGTGGAACAATTTGCTTTCAGAAGTTATGGGTGCTTCATCACTGGAAATTTTTAAGAAGAGACTGGACACCATTTGTCTGAAATGGTATAAGATCACCTGCTTGAGCAGGCAGCTGGACTAGAAGACCTCCAAAGTCCCTTCCAACTCTGCTATTCTATATTCTATCTTCTGTTGTCTTGGCCATTTGAGGGGGATAAATGGGAGTTCTACTATTAGCAATGCCATCTTGTGGCAACTTCCAGCATTCCAGATGTGCCAACTAAAATGATGTTCTACCCTGTGGCCCATCATGGATGGAAACTGATCAAGGAGAGATACAACCTAGAAATAAGGAGAAATGTTCTTACCATGAGAACAATCAACCAATAGAACAGAAGTTGCCTTCAGAAGTTGTGGGAGCTTCCTCACTGGAAACTTTCAAGAAGAGACTGGAATGCCATCAGTCAGAAATGGTGTAGGGTCTGTTTGGGTGGGGGTTGGACTAGATGACCTACAAGGTCCCTTCCAACTCTGTTAATCTGACACATGTCTGATTGTTGCCCTAGCTGTGCCTCTTCTTCTGGTCTCCCAAGGCCATTCCCACAGATCAGTATATACAATTTTGGTGATTGCAGTCTGCAGAAGGGTTCCCCGCCACCCCCCGGAGAATTTGTCCAGGAAGAAGAGACAAGACCAAGGGATACCCTGAAAGACTGCAAATGCAGCAAACACATTGACTTCTGCCCTCGATCCCATGAAGCGATCTTTTGTGGGAATGCCACCGGATAGATGGCGGCAAGACAGAATAGTGTAGCAGTACAAAATTGCAAGGAAAAGCTCTCTGGAACTATTTTTTTCCCTTGGAAAAACCAGCTGTAGGCCACTTGGAGGTTTTATCGGTGTCCTCGGGGTCACCTGAGTGGTGCTAAGTCTGCAATGTTTCTGGAAATCTGTTCATACTCCCACCCCATTCCAAGGGTCTTTATTCCAAAGTGCATAGCTAAAAGTCGGTAGAGATTCTCTGTCCTCCAGGTCCTGGTTGTCCCAAAGGTGCTTTTTCAGGAGGCAACTGGACTTTCTTGTTTGTCTTTGAAGATGTTTTGCTTCTCACCCATAAACATTTAGCTATGCACTTCGGGATGAAACATCCTTTGAAAGGTGCGGGAGTATGAACGGATTCCCAGAAAAAATTGCAGACTACAGAAAAACCATTTGCACTTCAGTTTGAGATGCAGACAACACAGATTCTTCCATGACAGCTTATGTCTTTTCTTCAACAGGGAAGGGACACAGGGCAGAAAACATCCCGCAACCCAGAAGGCTCCATATCCATTTGCACCACTTAGGTGAACCTGAGGACAGAGATAAACCTCCAAGTGGCCTCAATGACCCTCTAAAAAGAATGTGAATGACCAGCTGTCTGCAAGGAATATAAATCCTTCCCTTCCCCACCATCCAATCGGAGCTGAAGAAGCTTCTTGGATGAGAAGGGAAATGCCTTCAAAGAAAATTGAGAAGTCCAGTTGCCTCCTGAAAAAGTTCAGCTCTCTAGCTGAAACCCCCGAAAGAGAATCCTGGCAGGCAGGCAGCTGTGGTCCAAGTTAGAAGAGGTTGCCTAGCTGAAATGCGACAGAGAATTGCATCTCTGAATTTTCTTACAGATTGTTCTGCCAGGAAACATGTCTGTTTCCACCTGGGTTGCTCAATCTGTTGTGGCCCAGCAATGAACAGCAGAGCTGGCAGCAGATTCAGACAGTGAGGAGGTTGGGGGAGGTACAGTCCTGAAGTCTGGGGAAGGCTTGAATGAGGGCTCTGTGTCGGAGGCAGAGAGGGGGCCAAAGCTGTCTGACAGTTATCAGCTGCCTTCATAGTCAGAGATCAGTGAGGCAGAGGAACAGCTGGAGCCTGTTCCCAGTGTGCGCATGCGCAGAGTTGCCAGACGAAGGGAACAGCTAAAGAACAGGGGTCGATTTGGGAGTAAGGCCACAGGTGGACGATGAATGGCCCCTCCCAGAGGAAATAAAAGAGGAGCAAAAGGGGAGTGGAGTTTGCAGGAGACCATTAGTTCGCTTCATTGGTTCGTGACTCTCCGAGGCTCCTTGCCAAGTTCTGCATATATCAGCCTGGCAGCTCTCCAAGCCAGATAAGGTCTGTGAGTGTAAATCCTCCCTTGAAAGACTTTGCTGGATGTGAATGAGCAGAATTCACAGCAAATTAATAAAAGGGTTTTGTGTCGGGACGAGGAGTTTGCTTCCTGCTCTTGGGAAGCACAATCAACTTGTAAGCCATGCACTGTCTGAGGCCTGCTCCCCTTCGCCCAGTCCCTCATTACTCACCGAACGGATTCAATTTTTTTCCCTTCCGAGGTGATTATTTGTGTTTTGTATGCCTTTCTTCATCACCTCCACAAACTCATCGTACTCTGTTTATTAGCATTCTCTGTGCACATGCAGCTAATATGCATTCAATATGCAAAAGAGCATTTCCCCCAGAATTACAGCGTTCCCAATGGTAGAATTCTCAGCAGGGAGGTAATAGCAAAAGATGACGCCTGGGAGATTTATGAAGAGGAAGACCGAGGTATAAGGAACAAGGCTGAAGGTGGGGGGGAAGAATTACTCCGGAATTAATGAGAAAGTCTGAGATCCAACAGCTTGATGGATTCTGGGTTTATTTTTTAAAAGTTGCTAAATCCCATTGGGACGCGATGGCTCAGTGGCTAAGATGCTGAGCTTGTCGATCAGAAAGGTTGGCAGTTCGATGGTTCGAATCCCTAGCGCCGCATAATGGAGTGAGCTCCCATTACTTGTCCCAGCTTCTGCCAACCTAGCAGTTCGAAAGCATGTAAAACATGCAAGTAGAAAAATAGGAACCAACTTTGGTGGGAAGGTAACAGCGTTCCATGCTCCTTCAGCATTGAGTCATGCCGGCCACATGACCACGGAGACGTCTTCGGACAGCGCTGGCTCTTCGGCTTTGAAACGGATGTGAGCACCGCCCCCTAGAGTCAGGAACAACTATATGCGAGGTAACCTTTACCTTTATCTAAATCTCATTGACAAGTAAGAACTCCCTTGCTTTGGATGACAACCAGAATAAAAACACGAGGATTTTTTCATTAAAACAATCTCATTAATAAGGGGGAAAGCAACATGATATGCATGAACTAAAGGTAGTCCTCAACTTACAACAGTTCATTTAGGGACCATTCAAAGCTACCGTCTTTCACAGGGGCAACCCTTGCAGCATTTTCCATAATCCTGTGATTAAAATTCAGACGCTCAGCAACTGATTCATATTTACGACGGTTGAAGTTCCTGGGATCATGCGATCCCCTTTTCTGAGAAGCAAAGGAAAGATTCATTTAACAACTGGGTGACTAATTTAACAACTGCAATGATTCACTTAAGAACCATGGCATGTAATATATGTATACGTAGTTTTGGTGAAAGAAAATATTTTTAAAAAACATCTAACGTACTTACATGTATGTTTTCCTTAGGACCAGCCAAAACACATATGGTGTTCAATCTGTTGAGTCATTGGGAATAACAGAATAATAGAGTTGGAAGAAACCTTGGAAGTCTTCCAATCCAACCTTCTGCTCAGGCAGGAAAATCTCTACTATTTTAGACAAATGTTTGTCCAATCTCTTCTTAAAAACTTCCAGAGGTTGTAGATGTTGGAGTACCCACAAGCCATTCCACTGATTAATTGTTCTAACTGGGAGGAAATTTCTCCTTAGTTCTAGATTGTTTCTCTCCTTGACTAGTTTTCATCCATTTCTTCTTGTCCTGCCTTCTCATCCTGCTTTGGAGAATAGTCTATGAAGCTCCTCCATCATCCAGGTCATGGTTGTCCCAAAGGTGCTTTTTCAAGAGGCAATTGGACTTTCTTGGTTTTTAATTTTGAAGACGTTTCCCTTCTCATCCAAGAAGCTTCTGTACTCTGCCCATGGCATTTCCCTCTGTCAACCAGGCTAGATCTCAAAAAGGAGATCAGGTTAGCATGGCATGACTTCATTAGAATAGAATAGAATAGAATAGAATAGAATAGAATAGAATAGAATAGCAGAGTTGGAAGGGACCTTGGAGGTCTTCTATTCCAACCCCCTGCTTAGGCAGGAAACCTTATACCACTTCAGTCAAATGGTTATCCAACATCTTCTTAAAATCTTCCAGTGTTGGGAGCATTTACAATTTCTGGAGGTAAATTGTTCCACTGATTAATTGTTCTGTCAAACTAATCTCCTTGATTAGTTTCCACCCATTGATTCTTGTTCTACCTTCAGGTGCTCCGGAGAATAGTTTGACTCCCTCTTCTTTGTGGCAGCCTCTGAGATATTGGAAGACTGCTGTCATGTCTCCCCTGGTCCTTCTCTTCACTAGACTAGCCATGCCCAGTTTCTGCAACCGTTCTTCATATGTTTTAGCCTCCAGTCCACTCATCATCTTTGTTGCTCTTCTCTGCACTCTTTCTAACATCTCAACATTTTTTACATCATGGCGACCAAAACTGGATGCCGTATTCCAAGTGTGGCCTTACCAATGCATTATAAATTGTTATTAACACTTCACGTGATCTTGATTCTATCCCTCTGTTAATGCAACTTAGGATTGCATTAGCTTTTTTGGCAGCTGTAGCACAAGGCTGGCTCCTATTTCAATGGTTGTTCACTAGGACTCCAATATTCCTCTCACAGTTACTACTATTAAGTAAGGTACTACATGTACTGTACATGTGCATTTTGTTCTTCCTGCCTAAATGTAGAACCTTACATTTTTGAGCATTGAATTTCATTTTGTTAGATAGCACCCAATGTTCAAGTCTGTCAAGATCCTTCTGTATCTTAAGCCTATCTTCTGGAGTTTAGCCCAACTCCACATTGGCTTCTGTTAATTCATGCATCCCTATTTATTGATAATATGCTCAAGGACCTTAAGCACCAATATCAAACTCACAGTCCTATCGTTTCTCTGCCCCTTCCCCTCTTTGAAAAGAGAAACCCAAAGCCCATACTTTATTTTACATCATTCTGATGGATAAAGGCACCAGGCTGCCATCAATATTAAATTTCTTTTTCTTTAAAGACTAACAGAGTTATGAGGGCTCCATCTCTCCCTTTAAGGGTTATTTCTCTTCCGTTCCACTCTCTTATGTTTCATTCAACCAATGGTATGGCTCGGTGCTTCTCCATCACATTATGCCCTCGCCCTCCCCTCGAGGCTTTGGTGATAGGCATTGAAAAGCATTTGAAGGCTTTTCTGGTTGAAGTGGGGCTATTAATTGCCATTGTGTTTTGATTGGGGTGGAGTGCTTGTCAGGGATTTAATTGTTTTATGGCGCTATAATTCTATGAGGTCTCTTGGGAAACTGTCCTCTGAAAGAAGTGTTCAAACAAAAAATCCATTCATGAATGAATCGCCCTGGGGGGTGAGGGTAAGGCACACAAGATGAAGCCACTGAAAAATGGCATGAAAAGTACACTGTTTAAGAGATTTAACAGATAGAATGGGTCTTTTGGTCATCTAGTCCAACCCTCTGCCCAAGCAGGAAGCCCCACATCATTTCTGACCAATGGAAGTCCGGTCTCTCCTTGAAAGCTCCCAGGGATGAAGCTCCGACAACTTCCAAAGGCAACTTCTGTTCCATGGGTTGATTGTTCTCACTCTCAAAAAATTCCTCCTTATTTCCAGGATGAATCTCTCCTTGATCAGTTTCCATCCATTATTCCTTGTCTGGACTTCAGGTGCTTTGGAGAATAGCTGGACCCCCTCCTCTCTGTGGCAGCCCCTGAGATATTGGAACACTGCTATCATGTCTCCCCTGGTCCTTCTCTTCACTAGACCATCAAATATTGGAAGACTACTACTAATAATAAATTAATAAATTTGAATTTATTAGCCGCTCCCTTTCCAGACAGGACTCGGGGCGGCGTACAGTGGAACATATAAAACATAAAACATGTACAGACACATAAACATACTCATATACAAAGACATACATGCACGGAGGAGGTAACAAATTACATCACATTTGGACAATTAAAAATCACCATTAAAATACCCCATTTACAATAACACAATTTAAAAATTTAAAATTTAAAACAACTGTCAGGAGGAATAAGGAAAAAAAAAAAGACCCTCAAATATTGGAAGGCTGCTATCCTGTCTCCCCTGGTCCTTCTCTTCCCTAGATCAGCCATGCCCAGTTCCTGCAACCGTTCATCGTATGTTTTAGCCTCCAGTCCCCTCATCATCCTGGTTGCTCTTCTTTGCACTTTTTCTAGAGTCTCAACATCTTTTTGTAGTCCATAGACCGTTGCTTGTGTACGTCGCCCCGAGTCCCTGTGGGGAGAGGGGGCGACTAATAAGTCTGATAAAATAAAATAAATAAATAAATTTTATAGCGTGGTGACCAAAACTGGATGCAGTATTCTAGGGGTGGCCTTACTAAGGCTTTAGAGAGTGGTATTAGTATTTCACGTGATCTTGATTGTATCCCTCTGTTGCATTAAAAAGGTGTTCAGAAAATGAAGAGCCAAACTCCAGATTGACATCATTTGCCCAGCTGAAATGGGTACAAATTCCCAAGCAATGAGTGGAGACTTATCAGAGGGAGATTCAACCTGGGAATTAGGAGGAATTTCCTGACAGTGAGAACAATTAACCAGCTGGACTCCTGGAATTGTCCGTGCTCCATCACTGGAGGAATTCAGGAAGAGAGTGGACAGTCATTTTTCTGCAACGGTATATAGCCGTGGTGGCGAACCTATGGCATGGGTGCCAGAGGTGGCACACAGAGCCCTCTCTGGGGCGCACATGCCATTGCCAGCTGCTTTTCTGGTTTCTGGTGCCCACATGCACACTGACCAGCTGGTCTTTATGGGCACAGGAGCACCCAAAAATCGCTTGCAAACAGCCTGAAGAATGCCCAGAAAATAGGCCATTTTCTAGGCTTTTTGTGGGCCATTTTCAGGCTGTTTCTGGGCTATATTTGGCCCCCAAATGTCCAAAAGACGGCCTGAACAGTGCCCCCAAAACAGGCATGCATGCACTGGCCAGCTGGCCTTCAGGTTTCCAGTTCTCCGGTGCGCACATGCACGCATGCATGTATGCACATTCTGTTTAGGAATCACTGATATATAGGTTCTTCTGCCTGAGCAGGAGGTTGGACTGGAAGACCGCCCAGGTCCCTTCTAACTCTGTGGCTCGGTTCTGTTAATCACCAGGATCAAACTGGTGGGAACATGGAGGCAGCCTTGTTGGATTATAATCCCGGAGAAGAACCAGCATCGCTTGAGTGCAAAGATTTCAGGAGGGGGAAAAAAAACGGGAACTTGAGCAGGGCATGGTGGCTGTTGCCGTTAGAGAAGTCGTGAAGAGGCTCTCGCTCCGCGAGGCTGCCTGGAGCAGTTCCCAAAAGTAATTATCAGCGAGGAGCTGCTGCTAATTAAAAGCGCTAGTGCCCACTGAAGCAGTTGGCATTGTTTCTCTAATTTGGCACTCTGTAGGTGGGATAGACTTTTATTTTATTTTTTTGCTGATGTTCCTGCACTAATCCTGAGCCTCCGAAGGGCTGGAGGCCCAATTTAAAGAGCCTGAACTGGAGAGACAGGGCTTGCTATCCAATTTTCCATGCGCCTCCTTTTCATCTGGCTCCCTCCCAAATTTCTCCCTCCCCCTCCATCTGGGATTCGTGCTGCAGAGGCTGGGGTCGAAAAATTAAAGCACACGCCTTCAGATTTTGCCCATTCTCTGCTTAGAAGTATCGAATGCAGGACCACTCAGCAGCCTTCGGAGCAATTGGAGCTAGTATCAAACTGCCTTTTTATTTTCTTCTAATGGCCAAAATACGCCTTCTTGTAACTTAAATTTATTATTTTGCATCCTAGATTCTGGAACACAGTACACATCGGCATTTTTTTCTTTGCGTTAGCCCCGGGGTCGGCAACCTTCAACCCTCAAAGAGCCACAAAGGTCCTAACTGGAAGCCCCCTTTCTAATTCTGGAGCCGAACTGAAGTCTCCTCCTAGTGCGGCATTCTTTTTCCTCTACAGCATGACTATAGCTTTGTTGCTTGCATCCTTCCGATTTATATTGATATTGATTGTTTTCTGATTGCTTATTTGTACCCTATGACTACCGTTAAGTGTTGTACCTTATGATTCTTGACAAATGTCTCTTGTCTTTTTATGTACACTGAGAGCTTCTGCACCAAAGACAAATCCTTGTGTGTCCAATCACACTTGGCCAACAAAGAATTCTCTTCTCTTCTCTTCTCTTCTCTTCTCTTCTCTTCTCTTCTCTTCTCTTCTCTTCTCTTCTCTTCTCTTCTCTTCTCTTCTCCTCTCCTCTCCTCTCCTCTCCTCTCCTCTCCTCTCCTCTCCTCTCCTCTCCTCCTCTATTCTATTCTCTTCTATTCCATTCCATTCCTTCATCTATTCTATTCTATTCTATTCTATTCTATTCTATTCCATTCCATTCCATTCCTTTCCATTCCTTCATCTATTCTATTCTATTCTCTTCCATTCCTTCATCTATTCTATTCTATTCTATTCTATTCCATTCCATTCCTTCATCTATTCTATTCTATTCTATTCTATTCTATTCTATTCTATTCTATTCTATTCTATTCTATTCTATTCTATTCTATTCCATTCCATTCCATTCCATTCCATTCCTTCTTCTATTCTATTCTATTCTATTCTATTCCATTCCAACATCTATTCTATTCTATTCTATTCTATTCTATTCTATTCTATTCTATTCTATTCTATTCTATTCCTTCATCTATTCTATTCTATTCTATTCTATTCTATTCTATTCTATTCTATTCCATTCCATTCCATTCCATTCCTTCTTCTATTCTATTCTATTCTATTCTATTCTATTCTATTCTATTCCATTCCATTCCTTATTCTTCTATTCTATTCTATTCTATTCTATTCTATTCTATTCTATTCTATTCTATTCTATTCTATTCTATTCCATTCCATTCCATTCCATTCCATTCCATTCCATTCCTTATTTTGCTCTATTCTATTCTATTCTATGCTATGCTATGCTATGCCATGCCATGCCATGCCATCCTACTCTACCTGTCCTAACCAAAAGCCCTATCAATTATGGAGCCAATTGGCCACAGGGGGCCGCAGCAGAGGGATGAAAGAGCCACATGGAGCTCCAGAGCCGCACAGTTGCTGACCCCTGCATTAGCCTTTCAGGTATTTGAAGGGGACTAAAATATCCCCTCTGGTCTTTGGTCTTTCTTCATCGTTTCCAGCTTCCGGTGCTCCAGACTGCCTGAATCTTCCTCTCCTGCCCCAGTAGACTCAGACCAATGCAGAATGCCATGAAATGGTTACTTCCTATGATTTGGAAATGACCCATCAGTTGTGGTCCTATCCCTATTAATTCCCCCTGCCTTTTTGTCCCCGTAGTAGATGCCGATGCATAGATTCACAGTCACAGGTGTTGACTCATGCCACTTTAGCTTCTATAACAGCCGCATTTATCGTTCTGTTGGGCACAAAGTCATGGTTTTTTCCCCCAGGCAGCTTGGTCCTTCATCCTGTCTTGAAACATAACTGTTTCGTTCTTAGGGCCAAACATTTTGGTCCGTCTACTCTAGGGGAGTTTGGGGGGCTACCAAAGAGGAACTAAGGAGCTCTAGGTATTCTGCAGGTCAGGATTTCCAATTATGCCTCTTGTGAGTAGCTGTGGATCCTAATGAAATCCTTTCTTTATAAGCTTTCATGAGCCGTGGTGATGCACTCGTTAGAATGCAGTATTTCAGCCTGCTGTCTGCCAGCAGTTTGATTCTGACTGGATCAAGGTTGATTCAGCCTTCCATCCTTCCAAGGTTGATAAATGTGGACCCAGATTGTTGGGGGCAAGAGGCTGATTCTGTAAACTGCTTAGAGAGAGCTGTAAAGCATTGTGGAGTGGTATATAAGTCTAAGGTCTCTTGCTATTTTCCTTCCTTCCTTCCTTCCTTCCTTCCTTCCTTCCTTCCTTCCTTCCTTCCTTCCTTCCTTCCTTCCTTCCTTCCTTCCTTCCTTCTTTCCATGATGTGCAGTGGTTAGAATAAAGTATTGCAGGCTAATTCTGCTGACTGCCAGTAGTTTGATCCTGACCGGCTCAAGGTTGATTCAGCCTTCCCTCCTTCCGTGGTGGGTAAAATGAGGACCCAGATTGTTGGGGGGCAAGAGGCTGGCTCTGTAAACCACTTAAAGAGGGCTGTAAAGGGCTGTGAAGCAGTATATAAGTCTAAATGCTATTACTATTCTTCAATGACTGGGCATGTCACATGTTTCAGTACATGTGCTGTGTATGTGCAGATCCCCGTTATGGCTGAAAGCAATATGGCATTGCTTTTCTTCTGCACCTCCTTGACCAAACACCTCAATGAAGTGGAAAGCCACTCCGAAGGTATGCACAGCCCAGGACAGTCTCCAGGGTCCATAGTCCAGCTGCGTGCCCAGAATGGAATGATAATGGTGTCAACAGCAGCAGGGAATTTGGAATCAGCAGAGAGGAAGTGAGGAGGAGAAGTGAAGAAGACAAGTGGTGGCAGCCAAGGGAGGAAGAGATGAAGAGACCAAGAATTAAATTAAGAATCAACCTAGAACGAAGGAGAAATTTCCTGATGGTCAGAACAATTGATCAGTGGAACAACTTGCCTTCTGAAGCTGTGGGAGATCCATCACTGGAGGTTTTCAAGACAACCATTTGTCTGGAATGGTATAGGGTTTCCTGCTTGAGCGGGGGGTTGGACTAGAAGACCTCCAAGGACCCTTTCAGTTCTATTCTGATTGTTTGATATATGAAGAACGGTTGCAGGAATATGGCTATGTCTAGTCTAACCCTAACCCTTCCAGGAAGAAGACCTGGAAGAGGTCTTCTTAGTCTGTTAAATCTATAATCTCTTTCTCTTTCTCTATAGCTTGCTAGCTTCATCTGCTGTGGTTGTCTTCCTTTCTCTCCCCAGCATATGCGAGAGGCTGCTGAATGGCGGCAACAGGTGGAATTAGAGCATGAACAAGCCTTGGCTATTCTCAACTCAAAACAGAAGGAAATTGAACTGTTGCAAAAGGTAAGAGAAGGGGTTGCCAGACCTCAGTAGCCAACAGAAGGGTAGAAATTGCTGCAGAGAATGAAAAGAGATGATCTGGTTGATGTATCTTCTCTCTCTCTCTCTCTCTCTCTCTCTCTCTCTCTCTCTCTCTCTCTCTCTCTCTCTCTCTCTCATCTGTCTCTCTCTGTCTCTGTCTCTCTCTCTCTCTCTCTGTCTCTCTGTCTTTCTCTCTGTCTCTCTCTCTCTGTGTCTCTCTCTCTCTGTGTCTCTCTCTCTCTCTTTTCTGTCTCTCTGTCTCTCTGTCTCTCTGTCTCTGTCTCTGTCTCTCTCTCTCTCTCTCTCTCTCTCTCTCTTTTCTGTCTCTCTGTCTCTCTGTCTCTGTCTTTCTCTGTCTGTCTGTCTGTCTGTCTGTCTCTCTCTCTCTCAAACTATGATATGTCTCTGTTTCAGGAACATTGAGGGAAGGCATCGAAGGGGGGAATAAATAAAACAAGATTACAGCCATACATAAAAGGTTTGACTGCATAGCTGTGGACTCCATCTTGACTTTTTTGACCAACTCCCTGTGCTCCTTCTCTTTATATAGGCGACATCGATCAGAGTTTTGAAATAAGCCGCATACCATTTTGCAGATTCGCGTCTCTCTCAATCATGGTCTGTGACAAAAAGTGCCCCCGCCTTCCTGTTAAAGTACAGATGTAATCTAAGTGAAAACATTGTCCAATTGACTCCGAAAATTACAAAGGTTACCATGGTGCAGCAGATCCACAGTGAAATTAGCGACGCGTCTCTACATCAAGGCGTGTAAACTAATTTGTTCAACAGATCTATCTGAGCCACACTCTGAGGAGGCAGAATTACTTCCTTTCCATTAGCGATAGGAAGCTTCGACATCAGTTCCTTTCCCACTCTTCTGAATCCAATATTTACATAATTGTTCAGATCCTATATCTGACAGATATTTATGGAAAGATAACACCACCTCTTCTCCGCAAGCTGTAAAATAGACTTGCGTCAAGCATATTTATAGCTTCTTACACACCCAGCTTAGATTTATGTAGGTAAAGCTACATTCCTAGGATCTGGGATATCTCCGAAATAGCTTTTCGTACAAGTTGGGGCCATTTGCAACCCCAACACATAAGCAAGTCATTTATAACTCTAACATCCCACATTTTATGATCTTTCCTAGTTCCGCATCTCATTGATAAAATGCCCTCAAAGATCTGGGCCAGATCTGGATGGGGAATGCAGCTTGCTTTCTTTCCAATCAGCCTTTCGGTCTCTCGCCAGAATCATCGGCATTTTTCTGACTTAGTGGTTTTCTTGAAGATCCAGATCAGGGTTCTCAATCAGGAGTGGGATTCAGCCGGTTCGGACCAAGAAGCTTCTTCAGCTCTGACTGGACGGTGGAGAATGGAAGTCAGAGCTGAAGAAGCTTCTTCAATGAGAAGTGAAACACCTTCTAAGAGAAACCAGAAAGTCCAGTAGCCTCTTGAAAAAGCACCTTTGGGACAAGCGTGACCTGGAAGATGGAGAATCTCCATGTACAATTGGCCAGATAAATTCTCCCAATTTCTGCAGGACGAGGAGAATGTCCTCAACTGCTTCTTAACAGGATGCCTCCCCCTTGGGATGTGAAAAAGGCTCCCACAGAAGAAGCTCCTTTCTCGGATCTTCTCCTGAGACTAAATGGGAAGCAAGGGAGGTGGCAGGGAAACCTATCAGAATTCTAAATAGTATCAGAGTCCAAGGCAAAGTATTGCTCAAAGTTCCAATTTGTTAAGAGAGCCACATTGGCATATCTGGGAAAACCCGAATCTGGAAGCTTCCCAGTTTTCCCCACCCAGTTGAAAGTTCAAGATCTTGCCCACACACCGACAAGTCCATCCCATGGTCCAATCTCCCACTGCCACGATGACAGATTCCTCCCGTCCAGTTCCGGTCAGGTGCAGAGACAAAGGATGACCTTGGCTTTCTAGAAAGAATTTTGTTATGGCTACATATCATCTAACTCCATACAATCCCCCCTCCCATTTTCCCACAATAGAAAAGGCATAGCAGAATAATAGAAAGTATGGCGGGCCAAAGACCCAAAAGAAAAGATGGCTGCAGGCCTGACAGTTTTGTTAGAACTGTGCAAGCGCGCGAAGCACACAACCACCGAACCGGTTGTTAAACCTGCAGGATCCTACCACTGTTCTCAACCCTGAGCAACTTTAAAATGTGTGGGTTATCAGAGTTTTCTGAGAATTCCCCAACCAGCAGGAAATCCACATGTTTTTACAGTTCTCCAGGTTGAGAAGTCCCAATGTAGGTTATTAATTCCATGGGGATTGTCACCTGGATTTGAACTGTGTGGGTCAGGAACAAGAAGAGTTTGGGATCTGAGAAGACCTTCAAGGATTTTTGTCTGAGGCAACCAGCCTTCAGTTTGACCTGAGAGTCACTGCTGTCTCAGCCCCAAAAGAGATGCTCTTAAATACCAGATGTTTTTGTGAAGGGAAGCCTACAATGTGGTACCTCAAGATTTTGTCTTAGACTCAGCATTCTTCAGCATCTTCATAAATGCAATTTAGTGGTAAGAAAAGTAAAGGGTAACACTTAGGGATGTGGTGGCTCAGTGGCTAAGATGCTGAACTTGTCAATTAAAATAGCTGCCAGTTCAGTGGTTCGAATCCCTAGTGCCACATAATGGAGTGAGCTCCTGTTACTTGTCCCAGCTTCTGCTAACCTAGCATTTCGAAAGCACGTAAAAAATGCAAGTAGAAAAAATGGGGACCACCTTTGGCAGGAAGTTACAGTGTTCCATGCGCCTTTGGCATTTAGTCATGCTGACCACATGACCACGGAGGCGTCTACGGACAGCAGTGGCTCTTTGGCTTTGAAACGGAGATGAGAACCGCCCCCTAGAGTCGCGAACGACTAGCACAAATGTGGAAGGGGATCCTTTACCTTTTTAACACTTAGGCAACAAAAAAATCAAATGGACAGATACACTATAGGTCAGGGGTGTCACTCACATTGTCAGGGTGTCATCACATGATTTTTTCCTCTTCGCTAAACTGGACATGGGCGTGGCCAGTGTGTAACGCATTCAGCGGTGGTATTCACTTATCTTCCCTACCGGTTTGCAAATGTGAGCACGCCACGTCCATGCCTCCGCTCAACCTCCGCACATGCGGTTCATATTTATGACAGTTGCTATGTCCCAAGGTCACAGTGATCTCCTTTTGCGACCTCCTGACAAGCAAACTCAATGGGGAAGGCTGATTTACTTAACAACCGGTTACTAACTTATGAACTGAAGTGATTCACTTAACAAGTGTGAGGCAAGAAAGGTAATACAATGGAGCAAAGCTCACTTAACCAACATCCCACCCAACATTTTGGGCTGAATTGTGGTCATAGTCGAGGACCACCTGTATAGAATTGTTTCTGGGGAAAACGGACTGCAACCTGACTTAGTTAACCAAGTGCATTTCTATCATCAGGATGCAAATCCTTTCTCACCAAAGCTTTTGCAAGTGTCCCCAGTGATTTCCATGAATTGCCATTTTTCAAGTAAAGGAGGTGAAATATGTTAATCCAGGTTGACTATTAATATTAATTATGTTGAATCCTTAATTATTTTCAATTTGTGCAAATGCCAATCTAATTTCCCTTTTCTCCTTGTTCTATCAACCTCTTTATCTCATCCTTCTTTATTTGAGAAGCTCCTTCAGAATGTAGACTCTAAAGGCCAAATTATCCCCGGCTCCTGAGATGTATCTATGACAATTCACCACAGCGAACTCAGTATATCCAACTCACTACGTCCAACTCACCACAACCAACTCACCACAACCAACTCACCATGGCCAACTCACTACGTCCAACTCACCACAACCAACTCACCACAACTAACTCACCATGGCCAACTCACTACGTCCAACTCACCACAACCAACTCACCATGGCCAACTCACTATGTCCAACTTGCCCTGTCCAACTCAGCATGGCCAACTCACTACATCCAACTCACCACAACCAACTCAGCATGGCCAACTCATTACATCCAACTCACCACAACGAACTCACCATGGCCAACTTACTACGTTCAACTCACCATGTCCAACACACCATGGCCAAGTCACTATGTCCAACTCGCCATACCCAACTCACCATGGCCAACTCACTATGTCCAACTTGCCATATCCAACTCACCATGGCCAACTCACAACAACCAACTCACCATGGCCAACTCACTACATCCAATTCACCAGAGCCAACTCACCATGGCCAACTCACTATGTCCAACTCACCATGGCCAACTCACTACATCCAATTCACCAGAGCCAACTCACCATGGCCAACTCACTATGTCCAACTCGCCATATCCAACTCACCATGGCCAACTCACTACATCCAATTCACCAGAGCCAACTCACCATGGCCAACTCACTATGTCCAACTCACCACAACCAACTCACCATGGCCAACTCACTACATCCAATTCACCACAACCAACTCACCATGGCCTACTCACCATGGCCAACTTGCCATAGCCAACTCACTACATCCAATTCACCAGAGCCAACTTGCCATGGACAACTCATTGTGGACAAGAGTTATACTAATATTAAAGAAATGGTTGAATAAACCATTAAAGAAAGGATGCAAAAGAATGGACAGAATGAAATGTGAACAAAAAAAAATCAAAATAACCATTGCTTTAAATAATTAAACTGAATTGTTAAATTGTCCCATAGTGAGTTGGCCATGGTGAGTTATCTGCAGCAGGTTGACTGTCACAAGTTGGCCATGGCAGTTTGGCTGCTGTGATACATCCCATTCCATTCTGGGGCTCCTGATAAAGAGCGAACAGGGCTCCTGCCAGCACCTGCCAAGAAAAAGCATTGGATCTTGGAGGAAGGGAGGCAGAAGCCAAACAAAGCAAGAGCTGCTAATTGGGAGCAGAGAATCAGCCAGTATCCATATTGTTGCCAGATGGAAAAATTGTCCTTCTGGTTCGAATAAAATTCTCACAAATTTCAATGCAATTCTCCCGAGTGGCATTTCATGTTCTTACCGTTAGAATGGTGTGTGGGTGTGGGTGTGTGTGTTTTGATGAAATATTGTGGCCCAGCCCATTTCAGCAGACTGTGGTTTAGTCAGGTCTGCAGGCATCTTTTCTTGTGGATCTTTGGCCTGCCACACTTTCCATTATTCTCCTATCCATTTTCTATTGTGGGAAAATGGGAGGGGGGATTGTAGGAGTGAGATGCTATGTAGCCATAACAAAATTATTTCTAGAAAGCCAAGGTCATCCTTTGTCTCTACACCTCTGCACCTTACCGGAACTGGATGGGTGGAAGCTGCCAGCATGGCAGTGGGAGATTGGACCATGGGATGGGTTGGGGTTTTCCCAGATGTGCCAACATGGCTGTCTTAGTAAATTGGAACTTTGAGCAATACTTTGCCTTGGACTCTGATTTACCTTTGGATGCTATTTGGAACCCCAACAGGTTTCCTTGGCACCCGCTTGCCCCACATTTAGTCTCAGGAGAAGATCTGAGAAAGGAGCTTCTTCTGTGGGAGCCTTTTTCACATCCCGAGGGGAAGGCATCCTGTTAAGAAGCAGTTGAGGACATTCTCCTCGTCCTGCAGAAATTGGGAGAATTTATCTGGCCAATTGTCCATGGAGATTCTCCGTCCTCAGGTCACGCTTGTCCCAAAGATGCTCTTTCAAGAGGCAACTGGACTTTCTTGGTTTTTCTTTGAAGGCATTTTTCTTCTCATCCAAGAAGCTTCCCCAGCTGTGACTTCCCTTCCCCACCATCCAGTCAAGAACTGAAGAAGCTTCTTGGATGAGAAGCGAAACGTCTCCAAAGAAAAACCAGAAAGTCCAGTTGCCTCTTGAAAAAGCACCGTTGGGATATCTGGCCAATTCATCTGCCCCTAATCTTGATGGGGAATTTTGGAAGGTCCTTATTCTTTTATTTTGACTTAAGCTGGCAAATGGAATGGCCCCTATCCTCCATTGTGGCAATTGGATCAAAATAAATAAATAAATAAAACAAATGTGTGCCTCGTTCTAGTAAAACAAACAAAGAACCTTTGTACACTTAGAGAGTGGAAGGCCTCATGACTGAACTGCCTGGAAGCTGTTGGTCAGTGAATCTAAAATGTACGCATTAGAACAAGAGTGTCAAACTCAAACTCCAGCCCACGGGGTGCTTAGATCTGGCCCAGAGGGCCAACTGGAAGCAGAAAAGGACCTGCCCGCAGTACCTCTGCCAGTGAAAATAGAGCTCAGGAGGATCGCGGGCAGCCCTCCTGATCTCCGTTTTCACTGGCGGAGGGTTGCAGGAAGCCATCCCAGCAGAAAACGGAGCTCGGGAGCCAGGGATGGGTTCCTGCCGGCATTACTACATGCTCCGCACGGGTGCACACTTGCATCTAAAAAGGTCTGCGTATGCGCACAACATTAGAAAAGGAAAATAAATTACCTTTTTTTTTCAACGAAGATTCTTTTGTGCATGTGCAGAACAGAAAATGAAGATGGCGGAGCCAAGGATAGATTTGGGCACCTGTCTGCCCGAGTTACTACCTACTCAGCTGAACTGGTCTGAACTGGTAGGAACCCACCTCTGTCAGGAGCCCACTTTAACTGACAGAGCACCGGGGCCACCACAGGTGTCCCTGATACAAGTGACATCAAGCTGGCATGCCCCCTGCCCCCCCCCTTCCGAGGTCAAACACAACCCTGATGCGGCCTTCAATGAAAACAAGTTTGACACCCCTGCATTAGAAGAACAGCCTGGGTCGATCAGGGAAGTCCGAGGGAGCAATTGCGCTGTCGGAATTCCTGATGTCTCCCTAATGGAATATTTCCTCCTGTTGCTGGACAAGCACCTCTGGCAAGAGAGTTAGAGGCACCAACAATGTTCCCAATGCTTTCAGGTCTTGGGAAACGGAACAGCCTCAGCCGAACAATCCATCAATGGAAAGGGGCTTAAACCACCTCAGAAATTGAACTGGGAGATTCGCATACACAGATGCCAGAACATCTGTCTGAAGTTGCTCAGATGCTTCGCTAACATTTGTCCAGAATGTCCCAAAGGTGCTTTTTTTTTTCTTTTGCAAGAGACAACTGGGCTTTCTTGCTTTTCTTTGAAGACGTTTTGTTTCTCATCCAAGAAAACGTTTTCTAAAGAAAAACAAGAAAGTCCAGTTGCTTCTTGAAATAACACCTTTGGGACAACCATGACCTGAAGGACTGAGGATCTCCACAGAAATTTGTCCAGGATGGTATATAGAGTCTCCTGCTTGAGCAGGGTGTTGGACTAGAGAACCTAGAGGCCTTATCAACTCTGTTATTCTGGACTCTGTACTCAGATTGAACTCCTGGCAGCCAGCAGAATTAGACTGCAATACTGCATTCTAACCACTGTGCGCCATGGAAGGAAGGAAGGAAGGAAGGAAGGAAGGAAGGAAGGAAGGAAGGAAGGAAAGAAGGAAGGAAGGAAGGAAGGGTGACAGACAAGAAAGAAAGAAAGAAAGAAAGAAAGAAAGAAAGAAAGAAGGAAGGAAGGGCGACAGACAAGAAAGAAAGAAAGAAAGAAAGAAAGAAAGAAAGAAAGAAAGAAAGAAAGAAAGAAGGAAGGAAGGAAGGAAGGGCGACAGACAAGAAAGAAAGAAAGAAAGAAAGAAAGAAAGAAGGAAGGAAGGAAAAGAGGGAGGGAGGGAGGAAGGAAGGAAGGAAGGAAGGAAGGGCAATAGCACTTAAACTTATATACCGCTTCATAGTGCTTTACAGCCCTCTCTAAGTGGTTTTACAGAGTCAGCCTATTGACCCAAACAATCTGGATCCTCATTTGACCCATCTTGGAAGGAGGGAAGGCTGAGTCAACCTTGAAAATACTTTCAATGTTCTTTTAAAGAAGAACAGTTTCATGGCAGTCTCACGAGAGGACTCTGATTGTTCCGGTCCAGAATTATGAGATGGAAGTGAATGTCTCAACTTTCACATTCTATTTTCTCCACAGTGCTCTGGGCCTCCTTGATTGCTCATCCCTCTGTGGGCTCCAGAGGAAGACTTCAGGAGGGCTCTCCTCATCTGGAAGACTCTCCAAGTAGGAGAATGGTTTAATTTCTTTCCTTAACAGGAGTGGAAAAGCCAGGCTGCTTAAAAACGGTTTCCAAGATTGTTGTCGAAACCTCAAAACCAGCAAGACCAACGAAGCAAAAACGACATGGATTTTTGATAAGTATCTTGGAAGCTAAAGCTTTGGAGACAGTAAAAGAAGATTTCCTGGCCTCCTTTATAGTGAATTAATGAAGGCGTTTTTTTTAAACTCCCTCCTCAAATGTCTTCCCACCTGGACTGAATTGCTGTTTATGACTCACCTCTTACCTCCCAGTCTCCCCACAGTCTCACTCTGAAAGACCAATAGAAAAGGCTTTCCAAGACTGATGGTCATTCAGGTGTGCTTCGTATTCCTAGCATCCTCACACTGGCTGAGGATGACCCCTTTCTCCTTCTGTTCCAGGTGATCATCATTGTTGAGATTGTTCTGACCTAGGCTTCCCCAAAAAGCACGAGGCAGAGTCCTGGTCCCGACAAAACCTCTTTTTCTAAACGAATGTGAATTCCTCTCATTCCCATTCAGCCAAGGCCTGGCAAACAGTCTTTCAAAGGTGAAGTTATGACCACAGACCTTATCTAGCTTGGAAAGCTGCCATGTAAATATTTTCCAAATGAGGTGCTGTACAAGGAAAGACTGGGCACAGAGTCTCTGAGATTCATGGACAGATCTTTACATTCCTGAAATGAATCTAATGACCAAGCGAACGGATTGTTTCCTGCAAAAGCCCACTCCCCTTTCACTCCTCTTTTATTTCCTATGGGAGGGACCATTCACCGTTCACCTGTGGCTTTACTCCCAAGTCAACCCTGATTTCTTAGCTGTTCTTTTCTTCTGGCAGCTCTACGCATGCACACAATGGGAACAGGCTCCAGCTGTTCCTCTGCCTCACTGATGTCTGACTCCGAAGGCAGCTGAGAACTGCCAGATGGCCTTGGCTCCCTCTCTGCTTCTGATGCAGAGTCCTCATCCAAGCCTTCCCGAGCCTCCAGGACTGACCCATGTTCCTCCCCAACCTCCTCACTGTCTGATTCTGCTGCCAGCTTTGCTGGCCACTAGTGGGCTACAACAGAGATATCAATCCCATTGTCAACCTTGAAGCTGTCTTGACCAAAGCCATTTTTGTCTACTTCAATGTTGCCATACTGGAGCTAAGGGTCGGGGAGGGGTGATCTGAGAGGAAGATTAGAAGATTGGGAGGAACATCAGAAGGACTTCGTCAAAGGCCATCACCGTTCTGTCACGAGTAGACAAAGGCTTTGGGTCAGATGAATAGATACCTGTTTAAAGCTGGAGAGCTGGAGAACTGACTGTCAACTGTGAAGCTGCCCTGACTGAAGCCCTTTTCACCACTTCAGTGTTGCCCCACTGGAGCTGAGGGTCAGGGAGGGGGGATTTGAGATAGAGGGATTTTTTTTTAGCCAAAACAAAATACTTTCTCTTGGGAACCAAGGATATTCTCACACCTGGTTGGAAGAAGGCAGAGTGATGCCACCCAGTTGTTGCACTACACGATGATTGGATCATGTGACTGATTGTTTTGAGAAAGTAGAAAAACTTTTACTTTTAATGGGGTGAAAATTGTGGGAGTTTCACAGTCGGTTTTCACCAGATGTGTGCCAATATGCTATTTCCAATAAAAGTAACCTTTGAGGCCCCAGAGTGCCCTGGAGTCTTGCTTGCAATGGATTTATTATTTGGAACCCTGACGCCCATTGGATGATCCTTCCATTCTCCCTCTTCCCACACCAGAAGGGCTGTCCCTGTCGGCATTCGGGTTTATGACAATTTGCCATGGCCAATCCGCTATGGCTAACGCGCCACAGTCAACTCGCCATTGCCAGTTCTCTGCAGGGCAACTCACTGCTGGACCAGAGTTACACTAGTACCAAAGAAATGATGGAATAGAATCATTAAAGAAAGGATGCAAAAGGAGGGACAGAATGAAATGCGAAGAGCAGAAATTAAAATCCCCCACCAACAACTGATATGTTATAAAAGCCTTTCCTCCAACATAAGCCTAAACTGGGGCAGTATTGGGATTGGAAGGGTTGTTAGGGATGTAACCCTAGTCTTGGCTTGGCAATGTATGTATGTATGTATGTATGTATGTATGTATGTATGTATGTATGTATGTATGTATATTTATATGTGTGTGTGTGTGTTTGTGTGTTGTATTTGTGTTGATAAATAAATAAAGGGAGACTAGTATAGATCTATTTCAAGCTATTTAGCTAGCTGATGAGAGCTAAATAGCTTGAAATAGATCTATACTAGTCTCCCTTTATTTATTTATCAGCACAAATACAACACAAATATAAAAAGGCAACATTAAAAATAAAAATATGGTTTTCTGCCTGGATGGTCCTCTGTAATGAGCTGAAGGACAGAATGGGGGAGTAGGAGCTCCTACTATATATATATATATATATGCATAAGCCATGATTGTAACAATGTACCTGTTACTTTAAATGCAAGTGAGATGTAATTGGATGCTGTTGCTTTAAGCAGCCATAAAAGGAAGTAGCCACTGTTACTGTTTGCTCCTGATTGTTCCTGGTTGTTCCTGTATGTTCTCCCTGCTTGGTATTGGGATTGAATACTGTGTATTGGATGGTGGCTACTCTGTATATTATTTACCTGTCTACATGGTAAATCGTGAGTTGAGCATCTGTAAATCAATGTGTTGTATCATAGACTGTGTATATAATTCAAGACTACTTATAGCTTGTTTTGGAGACTGTTTATCCTATTTTTGTTAATGAAAGTAAAGCTATCCTTGTTTTACCTTTGGTGGCTGTGTGTGACTATTCAGCGGCACCTTTGTTGCTACCTTCTGCTACTCAACTCTAATCTCTGAAAGGAGATATACTTAACAAGGGTGAGAGTATTCAGGATGAGAGGAACGGGTTGGGTTTTTGATGAAACTGCTGGTTTCATTCTATCACCAGTACCTGCTGGTTGATATGCCGGTCAGAAAATAACTTCTCTTGAATTAAAGAGAGAATCTTATCTATCCAAATGGACTGATGGCAATAGAGCTTAGAATCTCAGACAAGTAAACTTTCCAAGTCCTGGCAAACACCTCCCTCCCCGTCCCCCGCAATCTGATAGTATCCTTTTCAAACTAACACATTTTATGATTAGGCATAAACTTCACCGGATGTCTATAGAGTGGACTCCTCCCGCCCCCACTTCTGTTCAATCATGTTTGGTTCTCAGGACAGAATCTCCGAGTTGGAAGGGACCTTGGAGGTCTTGGAGGGACCCTGGCGCTTTTGTGGCTGAGGAATTCTGGGAGTTGAAGTCCACAAGTCTTAAAGTTGTCAAGGTTGGAGACCCCTGTTCTTGTCCAACTCCCCACTCAGGTAGGAAGCCCTATACTGTTTCAGACAAATGGTTGTCCACTCTCTTCTTAAAACTCTCCAGTAATGAATTTCAGGAGGCAAATTGTTCCACTGGTTAATTGTTCTCACCGTAAGGAAACTTCTCCTCAGTTCTAAATTGCTACTTTCCATTTATTGCTTTTTGTCCGATTGTCTGGTGCTTTGGAGACTAGGTTGATCCTCTCTTCCTTGTGGCAGCCCCTCCAATTTTGGAACACTGCTATAATGTCACCCCTAATCCTTCTTTTCACTAGTTAAAACATACCCATTGCCTGGACAAGTCCCTGCGGTTTTTTGGGGAAGATATTTCAGAAGTGATTTTCCATTGCCTCCTTCCTAGGCTTGAGAAAGAGTGACTGATCCAAGGTCACCCAGCTAGCTTCATGGCCCAAGAAATCGTAGTGCTATGATTAGAACTCAGTCTCCTACTCTCTGTCATGGTCTGCCAGTGGAGTTGGCAGCAGACACAGACAGTGAGGAGGTTGGGGAGGAACATGGAGCAGTCCTGGAGTCTGGGGAAGGCTCTGATGAGGGCTCTGTGTCGGAGGCAGAGAGGGGGCCAAGGCCATCCCGACAGTTATCAGCTGCCTTCGGAGTCGGAGATCAGTGGGGCATAAGAACAGCTGGAGCCTGTTCCTGATGTGCGCGTGCACAGAGCTGCCAGGAGAAGGAAACAGTTAAAGAACAAAGGCCGACTCGGGAGTAAAGGCACAGGTGGACGGTGAAAGGCATAGGGAATAAAGAGGAGTGAAAGGGGAGTGATTTGCAGGAGATAATTAGTTTGCTTAATTAGTGTGAAGACTTGTTTGTGGCCCTCTGAGACTCCTTGCCAAGTATTTTCTTGTACAGCAGTTGCGTTTGGAAGCTATCAGCCTGGCAGCTCTCCAAGCCTGATAAGGTCTGTGGTTGTCAATTCACCCTTGAAAGACTGTTTGCCCGGACTTTGCTGGATGTGAATGAGAGGAATTCACATTAGCCTCATAAAAAGGGGTTTTGTTGGGACAAGGAGTCTGCTTCGTGATTTGGTGAAGCCTAAGTCAAAACACTCTCTAGCCTGATGCCTTATCCACTCCACCAGTCTGCCTCTCTGTAGAAAAGACTGATTTAAATCCGGAGAGATGCTACTAAATTCGTGATTTTATATTTTTGCCACCACAGACTAACAATTTCCAGTTCCTGCTTTCAGTGCTCCTTTGAACTGGAAATGCCATGGATCAAAGCTGACTCTTGCTGCGTGTATCTTAAGTGTCAGGGTGAGCTGTGAATTCTCCCCTGTACAAGAGAATCCACAACCGATTCTTTGGCTGACATTTAGCCCCGGACTTGGCTAAGTGGAAGCAACGTCTCTTCTGAGCTTTACTGACCCATCAGAGGACACGCCAACATGCCGAGGGGGAAATCTGAGAGATCAATCCAGGATTTCTGATTTATGTGCAGCTCCTACATAATTGAGTGCCCGACACTTTCTCAGACTTAAACTAAGTTTGTTTAGTTTGATAGTGGACCAAGAATTGGAACACCGCTCGTCACCGATGGGAGGAACAATGTTATTGTACATTTTAAGAGCTCTCTGGAGAATGGCATGTTGCATTGGGGTTTTATAAAGCAAAACAATTTAATAATAGAAATAGCACTTAGACTTATACACCGCTTCACAGTGCATTTACAGCCCTCTCTGAGCGGTTTACAGAGTCAGCCCATTGCCCCCAACAATCTGGGTCCTCATTTTACCCACCCCGGAAGGATGGAAGGCTGAGTCAACCTTGAGCCAGTCAGGATCGAACTGCTAGCAGTGGGCAGAGGGAAGGAAGGATGGACAAAAGGAATAGGAATAGTCCTTTGATTTATAGTCCACTTTACAATACTTTACTGCTCTCTCCAAGTGGTTTACAGAGTCAGCCTCTTGCCCCCAACAATCTGATCCTCATTTTACCCATCTCAGAAGGATGGAAAGCTGAGTCAACTTTGAGCCTGGTGAGATTCGATCTGCCAAACTTCTGGCAGTGATCAGCAGAAGTAGCCTGCAGTAATGCACTCTAACCACTGCGCCACTGTAGCTCTTATATAATAACGGGGCTTTCCTTCCAACTTGTTCAAAAATTATTCTTTTCCTAATGTACTTTTCTCCTTCTTCCTCTCTCCATTCTGCTATTTTGCTAGCCAAGAAAAGTTCCGCAGTTTTTTTTTACTTATTCAGTTCATCAAATTCATCAAAGAGAATTTGCTTTCAACATTAATTTTGAAGGAAAAGAGAAATTCATCCAAGAGGGTGATCAGATTTTCAGAGCACACCTGTTTTTTTTCTTTGTTTTTTTCAAGTTTTTTAAATTTTATTTTATATCTATATCTATATCTATATCTATATCTATATCTATATCTATATCTATATCTATATCTATATCTATATCTATATCTATATCTATATCTATATCTATATCTATATCTATATCTAATCTATATCTATCTATATATCTATATATATCTATATATATCTATATCTATATATCTATATCTATATCTATATCTATTATCTATATCTATATCTATATCTATATCTATATCTATATCTACATTCTAAAACAAATAGAACTAGTAGAATTAATCATAGTTATTACATTCAACCAACTTATATATTTCTAAGAGTAATACACACATATTAAATTATTATCTATCATTTAATTATTCCATATTTTATATTGCTGTTGCTTTTATTTTATTACGCAAAAGTGTATACATTAATATTCCCTCTTTCTCTTATTTCTGCCTCTTATTCTAACTTTTGATCACGTTACCCTTTTATTAAAAATGTTTTCTTTCTATCCTACCTAACTTTTAATCATGTCACCTACCTAAAAAAGATAGGAAAGAGAGGGAAAAAGAAAAGCAAATCAGAACAACAACAAAAAAGAAAAATCACCTATCCATTGTCTCTTGCACGCTTTAATACTTTAATTGCTATGCTTTTTTTTTAACTTGCCTCCCATATTCCTCTCTTGGACTTTTATCTCTGTCTGCATCTACTTCTTGAGTGTTCAATCTAAGTGTTTCACCCATTTTTTTCAATGGGCTTCAGTCTCCGGGAAGCCCTGAGCTTCTGTAGGTTCCCAGTGGAAGATCTCAGAGTCTTCTTCAAGAGTGGGGATGTTGCATGATCTGGGTTGGTGATTGGGACCAGAGGTTTTGTCTTCTGAGCTTTCGGACTCTGTATGAAGAAATTCCCTGAGGATGGGCTCCAGGACGAGTCCAAAAGCTTGGAAGACAAAACCTCTGGTCCCAATCACCAACCCAGATTGGATCCTGCAACATTATTCTGGGTCATGTAGATTCACCTTCATCGCTGAAAAGATTGTCCTTCTAATTCGACCTTTAAAAAATCCAATGAAGCATTTTTTTTCCTTTCTCTGGCAACATTTGTGTCCGGGTTCCAAGTAACACCCCCAATGAAAGAAGACTCAGAGACTTGAGTTTCCTCAAAGTTCCATTTTATTAGAGATGTCATGTTGGCACATCTGGGAAAGCCTGAATCTGAAAGCCTCCAGGTTTTCCCCATCTAAGTGAAAGTCCAAGTCCCTGCCCAGCACCCACATATCCATCCCATGGTCCAATCAGGCACTGTCCCAACTGGAGGTGCCTCCCAGTCACACCACTCCAGGTGCAGGGCAAAATGTCCTTGACTCTCTGAGAAAGGAATGTTATTTAGACTATATATCTCCATATAATCCCCCCTCCCATTTTCCCACAGCATTAAGTGTGGAAGGCCTGAAGGCCCAATTCAAAAGATGGCTTACAGGCCTGACACCAATTTGTAAAGCTCTTCCTGAAGGCCATAAGGCTGGGGGCAGACCTCCCCTCTGGCCACAGGACGTTCCAAAGGATGAGGGCAGATCAGAAAAGCCCTTCCAGCTGAAATTATTTGACTGGTGAGGTCCATGGCAAGACTCCCCTGCTAGAACAAATGGGAGTAGGTGGGTGAAGACAGATCCCATGATAAGCTAGTCCCATTCCATGAAGGGTTTTCAAGATGATAACCAACACCCAACACTTGAAATATATTTTTAATGGAAAAAAAAACTGAGATTATAAAGAGAGAACTAAAAATTTGGGGCATGTAATGATGTATAACTACACAATATGATTATGAGAATAGCTGGATCAGGCCCACACTTTGCCCCCAAAATAAGCTTTTTGGGGGGAGGGGGGATAAAAAATATAATTGCTACATATGTATACTTTTTTTAAAAAAAGGAGGATATATGTTAAAATTAATAATATGAAATAAGTTTATTGAAATGAAATTGCTAACACCATCAACATTAAATGGAGCCTGCTCAGATGTTGAAATACACCATGCAAGAGAAATGAAGAGAGCGGGAGAGAGAAGGGAGACAAGAGGAGGAAGAGAGGGGTTAGGAGAGAGGGTAGAGGGGAGGAAAGAGGAGGAGAGAAAGAAGGAGTGGAAAGAAGAGAAAGGAGAAAGAGAGAGGAAGGGGAAGTAGAGAAAAGAAGGATGACAGAGGGAAGAAAGGAGGTAGGGAGGAGGAGGAGAGAGGGAGAAGAGGCAAGAAAGCGATGGATGGGGTATAAATATGGTGTATGGAAAGCAGAGGAGCAAATGATAGTCTTTGGAAGGATGGTAGGATGAACTGACTTAATATTGAATAATACAAAATAGCCTTGGTTATGATGTAATGGCATACATGTGGTTATTTGTATGAAAATAAAATAAATAAATAACTTATTTTTAAAAAGATGATAACCAAGACTGGAAGGAACCATCGTTTGTGGTTACTTACTCTGAAACGAATGAAGGAGGGTAGAGCTTGCCTGCTGTTTGAAGTTAGTATTCTTTGCAGGTCCTTCCTTCCTCCTCCAGGCCTCCCTGAGGTGATCCTGAGCTCTCCTTCTCTCGTTCCCTCCTTTTCTCCTTTCCCAAATTGGGGTTATCTTCAAAGTGACCTTGTTTCGTTCTTTGTTTTGATTTATGGAAGCGTGTCATGACTGTGGTTACAAGATGATGAGACTGCAGACAATTCTCCGTATATGTGACCCTTCCTAACAAGAACTGTGCTGTAATTGTATTTAGGAGCAGAATACTTACTTGGGCCTTTGGGGAATCTGAAAATAAAAGCATTCCTATAAAAATATATCGGCAGTCAAGAAGCAAGCAATTAATTTCCTTCGGTAGGGTTGAGGGCTTTGCGAGCGAGGTATGGCGTAGCCATTAAAAAAGAGAGTGTGTTGCTGAAAGGAACAGCCACTGGGGGGGGGGCAGGAAGTAAACTGGGAGGAGGAGAGGATGCATCTGAAGCCTCTGTTTAAATAAAGATGAACCATGTTTGATACTTCAGGGGGTGGCACAGTATTCTGTATCTCCTTTGTCTTTTATTTTTAGCATTAGTCTGTCCATCTCCGCATGTCACTCTGTAATCAAGCAAACCATCCACAAGGACCTTGCAAGGGTGTCTGAAGAGAGGGTGGGGCTCAAAATAACCAAGAGGCAGCCCCAACCATGCCATTCAGTGGAATAATATGATATGGAAAAGGAAGTTTTCTTCTCACCATCTTCTGCGCATGCTGGTGGCCGGTGTTTAGACCTGGTCAAGGCCAACCGTCCTGCATACCAACATGATGATGCCTTTTGGAGATTCAATCCACATGACACCTAAGGGAGTTGCAGATTGGACACTGGGGTGGGGTCATTGGAGGGAGGGGGCTGGGTATCATTTGATATGTACTTGTTTGCGCCTTTCTGGCTCAGATCTTGCTTTACTTTTGCTGCTATCTTTTCATAACCAGTAAAAGTATTTTAATTCCATGAACAATGGAGTTGGGAGTTTTCTTTCTTGGTTATTGATGGAGGTATGCCTGACAGCCCCACTCTTTTCACGTGTATAGCATGTCACCAAGGTGGGGCTTCAGTCTCTTGGGGGTGGCCACCATGTTGACATTTTGAACCCCTCTGATTAATGACAGCATTCCAAGCCTGTTATTCCATGTCTATGGAGATTCTCAGTCATTCAGGTCATGGTTGTCCTAAGATGCTTTCTCAAGAGGAAACAGAGCTGAAGAAGCTTCCTGGGTGAGAAGCGAGATGTCTTCAAAGAAAAACCAGAAAGTCCAGTTGCCTCCTTGAAAAAGCACCTTGGGACCTGTTATTCCATGTTCATTATCAGTTCATTCTAATCAAGAAGAGAAATAAAGGGAAGAAGCAACCTAGAATTAAGGAGAAACTTCCTAATGATGAGAACAATTAACCAGTGGAACAGCTGGCCTTCAGATACAATACAATACAATAGTAGAGTTGGAAGGGACCTTGGAGGTCTTTTAGTCCAACCCCCTGCCTAGGCAGGAAACCCTATACCATTTCAGACAGATGGCTATCCAACATCTTCTTAAAAACTTCCAGCGTTGGGGCATTCACAACTTCTGGAGGCAAGCTGTTCTACTGATTAATTGTTCTAACTGTCAGTAAATTTCTCCTCAGTTGCTTCATCATTAGAGGTTTTTAAGAAGAGGCTGGACATTCACTTGTCTGAAATGGTATAGAATCTCTTGCTTGAGTTGGGGGCTGGACTAGAAGACCTCCAAGGTCCCTTCCAACTCTGTTCTGATCCCAGATGTTTCCCTTGCCAAGAAGATTGAGGTGACTGTTCCACAGAGTTCTTTCTTAGAGCTGTCCAAGGTGCTGCCTCTTGATTTTCCTGCCTTCTCCTGAGCCGCCATCTGGTTTATTCTATGTTCCTTCTCGGTTCATTCTTCATTCTATGTCCATTCCAACCTTGTTATTTTATGTTCCAAAATTCTAGTTTACAGTTTAGAGTGCACTGCTATCAGTTTAAAGGTCAGTCAAGTAATGCAGTAAAGTCGAAACGAAAGGCATCATATCTTGGTAGACAAATCATGTTTAGCCCTGAAGCAGCTGCGAAGATCATCATAGATATTTTTTCCAGCCAACTGACTGTTTTGTAGCCTGGGGGAAATGGAACTGATCAAGTGGCTGATCTGATTGCATTGTTGCAGCCTTGAAAGGTGGGCTAAGGTTATTGTTTTTACATTTTTATGATATGACAGAGTTTTCTTTTAAAGCTTCCTGGAGTTACCTGTGTTTGCATTGGGGAGTTTATAAATCTGTTTCATACAAATAACTCTTTCTTCTTTTCTATTGTATGTATGTATGTATGTATGTATGTATGTATGTATGTATGTATGTATATATGTATGTATGTACGTATATATATTCCAGCATAAGTCTGGAGTGCCTTGAGCAATTTCAACCAAATTTGGTACACAGATGACTTACCCTCTGGATGCAAATACTGGAGACACCCCTGGTGTGTGTGTGTGTGTGTGTGTGTGTTCTAGCTTAACTCTGGAACACCTGGACCAATAAGGGGATTGAGTGTGGCGTCCTAGAGCGACAATCGTTTGTGATGTCAGTTCCTTCACAGCTTCCTCTGGAAAGCCAATTGTGATGTTCGCCCTCCAATGGATCAATGGGGAAGTGCCTGGTGGATTTGGGGCAATGGGCCAGAGTCATAGACAGGGCATGAAGGAGGAGCGCATAGGAGGGGGAAGGGAGAGGCCGGGAATGATGGGCATGGGAGAAAGGAGAAGAAAGGCCCCTCTCAATGGCTCCCTATCAGACAAACACTTTGGGACAAAGTGCCGGGATCATAGACAGGGTGGGAAAGAGGAGCACATGGGAGGAGGAAGGGGGAGCTTGGGCCATTGAGGAGAGTGAGTGAGGTGTCCTAGAGTGTCCCAGAGTTTGTGATGTCAGTTCCTTCGCAGCTTCCTCTGGAAAGCCAGCCGTGACATTTGCCCTCTAGTGGACCAATGGGGAATCACCTGATGGATTTGGGGCAATGTGCCAGGGTCGTAGACAGGGTGGGAAGGGGGAGCACATGGGAGGAGTAAGGGAGAGGGCAGGGATGATGGGCATGGGAGTAGTGGGAAGAAAGGCCCCTTTCACTGGCTCCCTATCAGACAAACACTTCGGCGTCTATAAATACCTGATCAACGCCAGGTTATCAGCTAGTGAATACATAAAGAAACAAATAGGTACAAACAGGTGAGGGGATGGGGGGTGGGAGGGGGGGTTTGGCTGTTAATGGATGTGAAGAGGCTTCTCAGGAAACAGCAGGATAATTCTCCCCTTGGGGAAACAGTAAAGAAACAGAAGCACATATTTTATTTTTTTTGCAGGTGAGGAAAACATCTGAAAAATTACAAAACAGACTTCAGCACATCATTAAACCCACAGCTATTTTGGAAGCGCCACCAATACCTTCAAAACTGCACCTCTTTCCCCATTTCCATTACAGAGACAAACGCAGCAATAGCAAATAAGACATCCTTGAGAGGGACCTGCATTCTTTCAACCATCGCTGGGTTGTTTTTTTTCCAGAAACCAAGATGCGGAGTGTTTACCATTTGTTTACAGTGTGTAGGCAATGTTTACAGAACAGATAGAGCCTCTTCTGTAAAATACACTCTTGGCCCCCTTTTTTTGTAGTTGCTTTCTGGCAAACACTTCAAGAAACAGCACTATAAGGAAGACGTCTCAGCCAAGTATCCGGGAGAGGAAAAAAAATCAGTGTGTGCCGTTCAAACTCCCATTATCAAGGTTATTTACAGAAATAATGATAATAGTGGCTTCTCAAGGTGATTTCCTAGGAGACATGTGCATCTTTTTTATTATAGATAACCCAGAGACACACATTCACAAACACACACACACTTCTTCTAAGCTTATAGATTTAAACGCTGCAGTTGAGATTTAAACGTGAACAGGGGAGCAGGAAGAGGAGATAACAAAGAACCAAGGAGGAAGAGAGAAAGCTGATTGATTATTGCTGCTAGTCCATTGTGTGTGAGTGCAATTTTGCTTCCCTGTGGCCTAGCTGAGACAGCTTCAGGAGACGTAGAAGGAAGCTGGCTCCTTAGACAGTCACCTCACTGAGGGAATGACCAGAGAGAGTGAACAGGAGTTTGATGGGGAGTGTGATGACCCAGGACAAGGCACGAAGGTCACACAGCAAGCTGAAAGTTCAAATTCCCTTTTAATGCTCCAAATTTCCTCCCCAAAGCTCCCATGTTCTTGGCAAGGCCCAGAGCAAAGTGTGTGTGTGCGCGCGCACGCACGCACGCACACACACACACACACACACACACACACCAGCCTTTGACTGTGCCCAGTTCAGAAAAACAAGGGAACAGGGAAATGAATCCACAAACAATGAGTCCACAAAGTCAGGAACAAGGTACTGAGTCCATGAAGTCAGGAAGAAGCAAGCGGTCCTGCAAACTCCAAATGTCTGTACCGACACACCAAACTCTACCAATTCAGCGTTTGTTCCTGACAAATGCCCCTCCTCACAGCATCTCCTTAAGTCTCAGTCCCCAGTTGTGCCTTGTGAAGAGGGGCAGGGTGCTTTCCTCCTGAGTTGTAGGGTCAGCCTGTGCTGTTCCTGCCTTCTCTCCACTCTCCATGCTGGAGGATCAGGAGCGGGAGGTCCTTTCTCATCGCCTGAGCTCTGTTGCTCCTCACGTCCACTGTATACCCTCTCTCGGTCCTCCTGCCCCCGTTCCTCCAGCTAACAAGCCATCCCAATCCTGAGGGGCCCTGGGCTGCCTTGGCCTGCTGTTCCCCATATTCCTCTGAAGCCAACAAAGCCACCACCTCGATTTCCATCTGCTCCAGCTCCAGCTCATCCTCCTCTGCAGATTCAAGCTCCACTGAGGGTATGACATGGAAGTCAGGAGGGAAGCATTTCTTATTAATTGTTTCCATAGACAGAAGAGCTTCTGTGAACTGAGCAGAGTGTACCACATCCAATTGCCTCCCTGAAGGCAACAAATACTAGACATTCTATATGTGCCAGTTGGTCACTCTTTTGGAAGAGAAAGAGAAAGAACTAGAACCAAACTCTTGACCCTCCCCCCATGACTTTATCAAGAAAGTTAGGAAATTCATGAACTGGACACAAGGAATGCTCAGAAGGAACAACAGCACCAAGGAGCTTCACAGAAGATAGAAGAAAGCCAAGCAGGGGGTCAAAGAGATGGAGCAAGGGGGCAGGATGGTCAAGCCTATCTGTGATGACCTGGGGCATGGCACAGAGGCAACACAGTCAGCTGACAGTTCAAACCGCCCCTTTATTGCTCCAAATGTTTCCCAAATTCTCCCATGTTTCTGGCAAATCCCAGAGCAAAGTGAGGACACGCCAACCCACACATCTCCAGCAGCCTCTGGCCCAAAGTCCAGTAGTCCAGCACAAAGCTGTGAGCACAATAGCTGCAAAACAAGAAATCCACAAGGCCAAGGGAATAAGTCAATGAGTCCCGGAAGCAAAGGAACAATGCAATTAATCCAGGAAACAAGAAATAAAGCAAGAAGTTGAGGAAATGGCCAACGTTGGCAACGGCACACAACACTCCATGAATTCACCATTTGTTCCTGACAAATGCCCCACCCCACAGCAAAGCTCAGTCCCCAGGCGTGCCTTGTGAAGAGAGGTGGCGTGCTTTCCTCCCAAGGAGTCAGGTCAGCCTGCGCTGTTCCCACCTTCTCTCCACTCTCCGTGCTCGAGGATCAGGAGGGATTCAGGCTCTGATGGGGGCATGACACTATCAAGCAAAGCTCTTCTCTAGGACATCTGGACAGATCCTGTTGTTCTGACCTAGGCTTCCCAAAAGCACAAAGCCGACTCCTCTTCCCGATAAAACCTCTTTTTATTTAGTTTAAAGTGAATTCCTCTCCAGCAAAGTCCCGGCCAACAGTCTTCCAAGAGATTTCACAACTACAGACCTTTATCAGGCTTGGAGAGCTGCCAGGCTGATATCTTCCAAACTCCATGCTGTTGCAGCAATTACTTGGCCAGAAGTCAGGAACAGATCTTCCCCCGAATGAATTGAACTCCTGCAAACTCCACTCCCCTTTTGCTCCTCTTTTATTCCCTATGGGAGGGGCCATTCACTGTCCACATATGCCTTTACTCCTGAGTCGACCCCTGTTCTTTAGCTGTTTCCTTCATCTGGCAACTCTGTGCATGCGCTCACTGGGAACAGGCTCCAGCTGTTCATCTGCCTCACTGATCTCTGACTCCAAAGGCAGCTGATAACTGGCATACGACTCTGGCCCCCTCTCTGTCTCCGACACAGAGCCCTCGTCCGAGCCTTCCTAAGACTCTAGGACTGGCCCAGGTTCCTCCCCAACCTCCTCACTGTCCGAATCTGCTGCCAGATCCACTGGCTGCTGGTGGGCCACAACTCCTGTCGAGATGTGCTACCTTCCTAGGACACACATTGCAGGACGCAAGCAAAGGAGCCACAACATCTTTGAGCCTGCTGACAAATATCGACGCCCATACAAGAACTAATAATACAGACGTGGCTTTGCAAGAGACAATTAATAGAGAGCAGGAGAGTGATGGAGCTGCAGGCAGCGGTGATGCTTGCTTTATTCCCTTCTGTTGAAAGGCCTTGTTTCCCTAATAGGAAAGTTTCTTCACAAGACGAGAGCTCTTTGTAAAAATAATAAAGGCAAGGATGCCAGCCAACAAACAAAAATGAGTTCAGAAGGCACCTTTGCAAATCTTTACAAATGTGATCCTGTTTTAAACTTAACAGGGAACAGCAGGAGAATGTGGAAGGAACACATGTGATGGCCAAGCTTTTTCTAAAGGTGTGCCAAATTTGTGTGTGCGCGTACTATCAAACGCCCATGCTCACCCCCCTGTGCATGCATGAACAACCACCACCCCCCAAGGATTTTTGCCCTCCCCAGGCTCCAGAGGCCTTCCTGAAGACTGGGGAGGGTGAAAAACAGCCCAATGGCCCAACCGGAAGTTTAGGAATGAGCTTTCAGTTTGCCCGTTGGGCTGTTTATGCCCTCCTCAGGCTTCAGGAAAGTTTGCTTGTTTTTCACCCTCTCTAGATTCCGGAGGCTTTCCTAAAGTTTGAGGAGGGCAAAAACGGCCTTCCCCAGCCCTCCGGAAGGCCGAAAACCAGCTGGCCGGCATGTGCATGCACACAGGAGCTGAGGGCTGCCATGCCAGCAAATATGGCTCACATGTGCCACCTGTGGCATATGTGACAAAGGTTCGCCATCAGGGGCATAGAAGGACTGAGATCCAGGAACCCAATTGAGAGCATTTCGGTAAGAACAAAAGGAAGATGTTATTGTGAGAAATGCCATGTTCACCAAGTAGGCAGAAATCCTGGCAGTGCCATGCTTGACCAGATTATAGAAGTTTCAAGCAGGAGAGACAGGAGAGAAAAAAAAGAGGATCTAATTATCTGTGCATCTGTTGGAAACTCAACTCTGCCAAGAGTGCAAGCCCACCCCGTATCCCCCAACTCCTCAGTGGTCTTGCTGGCTGTTTTTATTTGCTAGAAAACTGAAGAAGACTTGAAGGCATTCATGATCCCAGCCTTGAACACTGGGGAAGAGCTGGTTGGAAAGATAAAGGCAGCAAGTAGGCAGAGGGAAAGGGCCTATGAATCAGCCAGCTTGAGATCAGAGTAGATGACCCAGCTATCAATTTTGAATATTTAGAAAATAACGCATGGTTTTTAGTAGGAGACAATATGGAATTATCAAGGGGGAAAAAATATTACAGACATTTTACAGTACCCGCTGAACTGCACTGTACCCTCTTTCTCCGAGGGGTGGGACTTTGGTTGCCTGGTCATGGCTTCCATCTTGACTTTTTTGACCTCCCATGACATCATGGATGGCTATCAATTCTCCCAGATAAACCAGGAAGGAAGCAGAATTGGATGAACTAATTTTTGGTAAGGCTACATTAAGATATAGATACAGATTTACGGAGTTCAAAGGGACCTTGTAGGTTAATGATGGTGACCTTTTTTGGCTCGTGTGCCAAAAGTGGGGGGAGCTTGCGGGGGGTCGTGTGCGGGGGTGCCACACCCACAATGCTATGCGCACGACCATAGCGTGCATGTACGCATAACTGGCACTCCCCCCCCATTTTTGGTGTCCTTTTTTCACCCTCCCCAGGCTCCAGGGGCTTCATAGGAGCCTAGGGAGGGCGAAAACAACCTCCCCCGCTGCCCCTCCCCCGGAGGCCCTCCGGAGGCTTCAGGAGCTTCCCTGAAGCCTCTGGAGCATGAAAAACCGGCCCTACAGGCAAAACGGACGTTTGGGAACAGAATTCCGGTTTGCTCGTTGGGCCGTTTTTCATCCTCCAGAGCCTTCGGGGGCCTCCAGGAGGGTGAAAAATGGCCTCAAAAGAAGGCCGAAATCAGCTGGCCAGCATGCATATGCGCGCTGGCCAGCTGACAGGACAATGCCTCGCTGTGCCCAGACAAATGGCTCCGCATGCCACCTGTGGCACCATAGGTTCGCCATCATGGTTATAGGTAATCTAGTCCAACAGACCCTACACCATTTTTGACAGATGGCCGTCCCGTCTCTTCTTGAAAGCTTCTTGCTGCCACTTTTAAATCCTTGGTCAATGAAGGAGGAATTCTTCCTAAGACCCTTTTTCTGATGGTTAAATGACTGTGGAATCCTGCCTGTTTCTCAGAATTGCTTCCTACAGCATCGTCTCTTCTCTCCTTTCCCCAAGGTCATCCACACATCCCATTGCCATGGTCTTCGGACAGGTTCCACCCAATGGGAGGACAGAGAAATTGCCCAGATCAATGTTTCACAACTAAGAATATTAGAGTAACAGAAAGGACCTTGGAAGTCTTCTAGTCTGACCCCCTGCTCAAAAAAGGAGACCCAATCTCTTCTTGAAAACTGCTGCTGATGGAGCAGCCAGAACTCTGGGTGGCAAGCTGTTCCACTGATTAATTGTCCTCAATATCAGTGTCAGCCCTGAAGTTGGCCTGGGTGGAGCCATCTTGGAGCTTCAGTGTTGCCACATTGGAGCAAAGGTTAGGGAGGGGGATTAGAGATAGCTGAGCTAGTCAAAACAAGATATTTTCTCTTGGGAACCAAGGTCATTCTACCACCTGCAGGAAGCAGGAATGATGTCACCAGACCTGTGGATGCTGCAGTGATTGGGCCAAGTGACTGTTTGGGGTTGAGGAAAAAACTACTTTTACTTTTAAACAGGTGAAAACCAAGAGGTCCCTCAGAGTTGGTTTTCACAGGATGTGTGCCAATATGATATTTCCAATAAAGCTATTCTTTGAGGAATTCACCTGCCTCGGAGTTCTTGCCTGCAATGGATTTATTACTTGGAACTCTGACAATCAGGCAATTTCTCCTTAGTTCTAGGTTGGATATCTCTTTGATAGTTCTCCATCCATTACTTCTCATCCTGCCCTCAAGTGCTTTGGAGATACGTTGTCCCTCAATGGAGGGGAACCCACCCCACCTCCGGGATCATTAATTTCCTTGTTAGGTTTCTCTATGCTAAAGAGGGTGTCAAACTCAAGGCTGGGGGCCAGATCCAGGTGGTTAGATTCCAGCCCACAGAGGCATCCTGGAAACTGTGGAGGACTGGCTCACAGCTCCTGTTCTGACTGAGGCGTCCCAAGAGCATGAAGCAGACTCCTGGTCCCGACAAAAACTCCTTTTATTAATTGACTGTGAATTCTGCTCATTCACATCCAGCAAAGACTTGCAAGGGAGGATTTACAGTCACAGACCTTATCTGGCTTGAAGAGCTGCCAGGCCAATATCTGCAGAACTTGGCAAGGAGCCTCGGAGAGTCACGAACCAATGAAGCAGACAATACTTGGCAAGAAGTCAGGAGCAGATCTTCACCCTAATGAATTGAACTAAGTGTCTCCTGCAAACTCCACTCCCCTTTTGCTCCTCTTTTATTTCCTCTGGGAGGGACCATTCACCATCCACCTGTGGCCTTACTCCCAAGTCAACCCCTGTTCCTTAGCTGTTCCCTTCCTCTGGCAACTCTGCGCATGCGCACACTGGGAACAGGCTCCAGCTGTTCCTCTGCCTCACTGATGTCTGACTCCGAAGGCAGCTGATAACTGGCATATGGCTCTGGCCCCTTCTCTGTCTCCAATGCAGAGCCTCATCAGAGTTTTCCCCAGACTCCCAGACTGGCCCGTGTTCCTCCCCAGCCTTCTCACTGTGAATCTGCTGCCAGCTCTGTTGGCTGCTGGCGGGCCACAACCGCACCATGGCCTGGCACACACACTTTGCCCTCCTGCACACACCATGAGCAACCTGGCCAAGGAGAGTGAGTACAGCAGCAGGAACCTCAAGGATAGGAGTGTCAAACTCGATTTCATTGAGGGGCTGAATCAGGGTTGTGGCTGACCTCGGGGGACCGGGTGGGCGTGGCCATGGTCTCACTTTTCTCCACTGGAGACAGTGGATTCTCCCCCCAGCCCCTCCCAGGCCACCACAGGTGCCCCTCGACACAAGCAATGTTCAGCTGTCCACGCCCACCCCAGCCATGCTCACCTGGCCTCCAGAGGTCAACCACAATCCTTGTGTGGCCCTCAATGAAATCAAGTTTGACATGCCTAGTTTAGCAAATACACCACGAGGAAGCACCTTTCCTGACATTATTCCATGTCCTGCCTTCTGAACTGAAATAATGGAGGTCTGGATCTTCTCCCTTTGCTTTTGGAACAAGCCTACTCAAGATATTATTTCTTGGAGGACAACACTTTGATCCATTGGTGTTGGGTAGATACCAGCTCTGTTACTAATTCATTGCCCGCTTGTCACTTTCAGTCTGTCCATGTTGCTATGCTCAGGCGAAAGTGTTTGCATTTGTACAGTTTAAATGGCTTGAATAATTGCGGCTGTTGTTTTCCTAATTGAACATATGTTTGTTTTATTAAGTATCTGCAAACAAACGGGGATCTTTCCCCCTTATTCACCAATATAACCTTCGGGAAGTAATTCAAGGTAGGTTCATGTGATCACCAGATACAGAGTTGGAAGGGACCTTTTAGGTCATCTAGTCCAATCTCCTGCCCAAGCAGGAGGCCATACACCAATTCTGAAAGATGGCCATCCAGTCTCTTCTTGAAAGCCTCCAGGGATGAAGCTCCCACAACTTTTGAAGGCAACTTCTGTTCCATCGGTTGATAGTTCTCACTATCAGAAAATTCCTCCTTATTTCCAGGTTGAATCTCTCCTTGTTCAGTTTCCATCCATTATTCCTTGTCTGGCCTTGGAAAACAGCTTGACCCCCTCCTCCTCTCTGTGGCAGCCCCTTCAATATTGGAAGTCTGCTATCATGTCTCCCCTGGTCCATCTCTTCACTAGACTAGCCATGCCCAGTTCCTGCAACTGTTCATCGTATGTTTTAGCCTCCAGTCCCCTAATCATCTTTGTTGCTCTACTCTGCACTCTTTCTGGAGTCTCAACAACTTTTTTATAGCGTGGTGACCAAAACTGGATGCAGCATATTCTAGGTGCGGTCTTACTAAGGCTGTGTAGAATAGTATTAGTACTTTCCTTGATCTTGATTGAAGATCAATATTGAAGATCAAAATTGTAACGTTTGGCCATTATAAGAGATATGGACCTCAACTCCCAGAGTTCTCCAGGAATCCATGCATGCTGGTTGGGTAATTTTGGGGAGCCCTGATATTAAAGTTGCCAAGGTTGAGAGACAAAGGAAAGGAGTTGAGTTATGAACCAGGAAGAACTGAGATGGAATCTCAAATCAACCATGAATGACAGCTTCTTGGACAACTATCTGTATATCACCCAAGGGTTTGGGTGGTTATCTGTAGGGCAAGGGATGGATCAGTTGTTTCAAACTTTCTTTATTGGTGGCCCAGTAGTGAGGGAGAGAGGGGATGTCTTGTGTGAGAGGCAGGTGTGATTGTAAGCTACCTGCCTGTGGTGCCTTAATTTGATTGGGTTGCCAGGAGGGTTGCAGAGTGGATAAATCTGTCCAGTTCAGCTAGTATGTGAGGCCTGCAGTCATCTTTTCTTGTGGATCTTTGGCCTGCCACACTTTCTATTATTCTCCTATGCATTTTCTATTGTGGGAAAATGGGTGGGGGGATTGTACAGAGTTAGATGATATGTAGGCATAGCAAAATTCTTTCTAGAAAGCCAAGGTCATCCTTTGTCTTTGTATCTCTGCACCTGACCGGAACTGGATGTGTGCAACTGCCAGCATGGCAGTGGACGATTGGACCATGGGATGGACTTGTGGGTGTGGGGGGCAAAATCTTGAACTTTCAACTGGGTGGGGAAAACTGGGAAGCTTTCAGATTCAGGTTTTCCCAGATGTCAACATGACTCTCTTAATAAATTGGAACTTTGAGGAATCTTTTGCCTTGGACTCTGATTTTCTTTTGGATGCTATTTGGAACCCTGATTCAAAAAAACTATAATATTGGGCTCTTGACAACTAAGATCATATACAATATTTTCTTGGTTCTTTTGGTGATCAAATAGCATCATTTATTATCCTTCTGTTGTTCTCCTGTCACATGAATGCAAAAAGATGTCTCTCCAAAATAGTAGCCCCCAACAGTAACCCACCTTGACCCTTCTGACACATAAATCCACTTAAGCACAGTCAAAAAGAAAAGACATGCTTAAAAATTGTGTGAGCATTTACAGGGACAGGAAGCATCTAAGGAACAATGAGATTTGTCTATGAAGATTCCCAGTTATCCAGGTCATAGATGTATCAAGAGGGATTTTATGTGTGTGTGTGGGGGGGAGAGAAACAGATGATTTGATTTGATTCAGGTGACCCTGAGGTCACAGATAAAACCCTAAGTAATCACAATGGCTCTCAGAGAGTGTTAAGGACTAGATGTGACATGATAGCAATGGCACTTAGACTTATACAGTGCTTCACGGTACTTTACAGTCCTCTCTAAGCAGTTTACAGAGATAGCCTCTTGCCCCCCAAAATCCAGGTCCTCATTTTACCCACCTCGGAAGGATGGAAACAAGTCAGGATTGAACTTGCTGGCAGTGGGTAGAGGAAGGAAGGAAGGAAGGAAAGATAGCAATAGCAGACTTCTACACCACTTCACAGTGCTTTCCAGCCCTCTCTAAGCAGTTTACAGAGTCAACCTAATGCCCCCAACAATCTGGGTCCTCAAATTACCGATCTCGGAAGAACGGAAGGCTGAGCCAACCTTTAGCCTGATGAGATTTGAACTGCCAAATTGCAGGCAGCTGGCAGTCAGCAGAGGTAGCCTGCAGTACCGCACTCTAACCACTGCACCACCATGGCTCTGTATGATAGCTGTATTCCAGCATTTGAGGGGCTGCCACAAAGAAGAGTTCAAATTATTTTCCAAATGACCAGAAGGCAAGACAAGAGACAATGGTTGGAAACTAACCAAAGAGAGAAGCAACCTGGAATTGAGGAGAAACAGTGAGGACAATTAGCCAGAGGAATGGCTTGTCTACAGAAGGTGCTTCAACACTGGATGCTTTTAAGAAGAGACTGGACAGTTATTTGTCTGAAATGGTAGAGGGTCTTCTGCTTGAGCACGGGGTTGGACTAGAAGACCTCCAAGGTCCCTTCCAACACTGTTCTGATTCTGATTAAAGACCAGCTGACTGCAAAGAAACCACAATCTTTTCGTTTCTATTCCCCCCACCTCTTCTTGGAACCTATCATTCCCCCTCCCACCAACTAATCTCAACAGTCCACAACTGTCCTTCCATCTCCCACAACATCCAAGACCAATGATGAAGATTCTAGGATAGGAATCGAAACCAGTGGTAGGATGCTACCAGTTTAACAACAGGTTCGGTGCTGAAAATGGAGCATTTAGAAGCTGAGCAGCTTACCTTTCAAGTCAGCAACGGTAAGTAAAACAGCTGGGGGGGAAATCAGCTGTGCTGCGTGATTGAGATGAGCTAGAAAGCAGGAAATAAAGGACAGGATAAGGTGGGGGTGAGTGGGTGGGGCCAGCTGATTGTCGGAGTTACCGGTTCGCCCGAACCGGTCCGAACCGGCTGAATGCCACTTCTGATTAAAATGTTTTCTTTTTCCTCAAAAAAATCACTCCCGTTGCCCTTTCAGAATGACAAGCTCTTTGGATAGAACTACAAGATGCATTTCAGCAGAGCATTCCTTCTTTGATGGGGCAAATTAATTAATTAAGTAAAATGTTGATTATATAAAAGACTGAATTTGAAGATACATGTTGCTTATAGATGGAAATGAAATGATAAATTTGGTTTAGTTTTAAAGGGATAAAAATGACATATTATGTATGTATGTATGTATGTATTTGTGTTACAACCCCTGGTATATCCAAATTTATTTATCAGCACAAATACAACACACACACACACACACACACACACACACACACACACGGATAGATATATAGATATAGATATAGATATAGATATAGATATAGATATAGATATAGATATATAGATATATAGATATATAGATATATAGATATATAGATATATAGATATATAGATATATAGATATATAGATATATAGTTATATAGATATATAGATATATAGATATATAGATATATAGATATGTTTTTGTAGATTTTCACGGGTGTAGGTATACTGGTCTTGTTGTATTCGGGTCTTTTCCCGTGTAAGATTGAGAGTATCTTGGCAACGTTTCGATGAGATCCCAACTCACCAGCCTGAGGATGACGAGTGGGATCTCGTCAAAACGTCGCCAAGAAACTCTCAATCTTACACGGGAAAAGACCTGAATACACCAAAACCTGCATATGAAATAGATCTATACTAGTCTCCCTTTATTCATTTATCAGCACAAATACAACACACACAGACACACACACACGCGTATGTATGTATGTATGTATGTATGTATGTATGTATGTATGTATTGTGTCACAACCCCTGGTATGCCCAAATATGGGAGGGAGAACACTGCTTCCCTTTTCTGTCAGTGTGCTCCCTCTCATATTTGGGCATACCAGGGGTTGTGACACAATACATACCTATTTCCCTGGCTCAGCTGATAAGGAGGAGAGCCTGTGGCTTAGTGGCTAATACATCTGCGTAATATGTAATACAGCCCAGGTTCAATTCCCAGTAAGGGTATGGCTAGCTGATGAGAGCTAAATAGCTTGAAATAGATCTATACTAGTCTCCCTTTATTTATTTATCAGCACAAATTCAACACAAATATAAAAAAGGCAACATTAAAAATAAAAATATGGGTTTCTGCCTGGATGGTTTTCTGTGATGAACCGAAGGACAGAAAGAGGGAGTAGTGAGCTTCCTCCCATATTTGGGCATACCAGGGGTTGTGACACAATACATACCTATTTCCCTGGCTCAACTGATAAGGAGGAGAGCCTGTGGCTTAGTGGCTAATACATCTGCCTAATATGCCTAATACAGCCCAGGTTCAATTCCCAGTAAGGGTATGGCTAGCTGATGAGAGCTAAATAGCTTGAAATAGATCTATACTAGTCTCCCTTTATTTATTTATCAGCACAAATACAACACAAATATAAAAAAGGCAACATTAAAAATAAAAATATGGGTTTCTGCCTGGATGGTTTTCTGTGATGAACCGAAGGACAGAAAGAGGGAGTAGTGAGCTTCCTCCCATATTTGGGCATACCAGGGGTTGTGACACAATACATACCTATTTCCCTGGCTCAACTGATAAGGAGGAGAGCCTGTGGCTTAGTGGCTAATACATCTGCCTAATATGCCTAATACAGCCCAGGTTCAATTCCCAGTAAGGGTATGGCTAGCTGATGAGAGCTAAATAGCTTGAAATAGATCTATACTAGTCTCCCTTTATTTATTTATCAGCACAAATGCAACACACACACACACACACACACACACACACATGCATACATACATACATACATATATATATATACATACATACATACATACATACACACACACACACACACACACACACATATTAAAATTTGGAAAATATGGGAAGAAATTAGCTAAAATTGGAAATGCAATAATAATGTAAAATGAATTATGTATATGTGAAAATGTTAAAGGTAGGAAACTGTTTAATTTTTTTTAAAATATGTAACAAAAAATAAAAAAAACTTTGAAAAGAAAATAAGATGCATTTCAGCAGAGCATTCCTTCTTTGATGGGGAAAATTACACTTGTATCCAGGGCCTAACGCAGGACACTTTCCATGGGAGCGGAAGGGTGCTTGCAATCTCACCACTCAGCGCATGCCGGATGGCCCGATCCATCTCCTGTATTGACAGTTCCAACAGCCGCCTTTGTAATGCGCCGTTCCAGGCGAAGGGCTCTAATTGCCTCTTGCTCACTCATGCTGGATCTGGCCCAGTGCTCCCACTCCCCTCCATCTCCACAGTCCCTCATTCTTCTCTGATAGAAAAGGTTCCTCTTGTCAGCCTTTCTCAACCATGGTAGGAAGCCAATTATCCAAAGAGACAAACTGTCCAGAGATAATAATTGGAAGTGTGGGCTTTTAACTGATAAGAATGTCAGCTAAACTCATGTGGATCCTTTAAATGTGTCTCACTATATCACCGAGTCTCTGTTCCTGTTTAGCAGATATATTATCCTGTCAAATCAGGCAGGAAGCAAAGTTCTACAGCCAAATGAGAAGATACATATCAGCCCTCTTCCCCTTGGTGCCCTCAAGCATGTCTTGGACCGCAATTTCCTGTATCCCCAAGGTAGCCCCATCTGGGAGTTAGAGGTTGCACCCAAGACATCTGGAAGTTCCAGTCTAGGAAGTCTGCTACTCGCTATTCAGTTTCGCTGTTGGGTTAACTTTCTTTTGTGATTTGTTCAATTTTATGATAATTGCTCTGTCCTTACTGCACGTTAGTCTGTGTGCAGTTTGACATGCAGCTAAACCCACCCATCCCCCAATAAAACAGACCGTGTGCATTGATCTGAAGGTTTTATTGAAAGAACAGGATATGACGAAACTGGGGAAAATAGGGATACATACAATGAGAACCAAATACAAGATAGGCAGTATTAAGTTACTGCTGAACATAACAATTATTGAATACAAGCAATTTAAATCTCACCAGCCATGCTCTGTGTGTGGGATGTAGATTTGTCCTTGGATGATCCTGTGCCACAGATTAAGATGGATTCTTCTTGTGCTCTGCCTACTCCAAATGCTAAAGGAAGTGGAGTCTGGCTTCCCAGTGTGCACTTGTTTTGAGAGTGCAGGCTGATGGGTAAAGGCGTGAAGTCAGCTTCAAACAATACATGTGGTATTTATCCCTCTGGCCAGTAGATGGGGCTAGAGCACAACAACAGTATATAAAGATTGTATGTTGGGGCATATTTGTTCCTCTGGCCACTAGATGGGGGTAGAGAGCAACATATACTGTTGCTGCTCTCTAGCCCCATCTTGTGGCCAGAGGAACAAATATGCCCCAACATACAATCTTTATTGCTAATTGCAAACAAAATAAGAACTAGTATGAAAGAGAGACATCCAAACATTTTGAAGAGCTCCATATAATAGTACAAATATATAACCCAGGGGGTGAAATTAATTGGAGAGGCAAAAAAAGAAGTCCATCTCAGTATGAACAACTTGATTACAGAAGTCCAACCCCCCCCCCCCCTTTTGATTGAAGCATGACTTGGGCACAAACATGGATTAAATCAATATGTTAAATAAAATAAAATATTTTGAAAGATAGTGAAGTTTGAGTTGTTTGCTGCGCTATTTTTGTGTCACACACAAAAATAATAGCAGCTGGTTGATCAAGTGGGGACAAGCCCTCAAATTGACAGAAGCAATATCTTTCATAGGTCAGCCGAAATTGCAGGCTTTCATGTTTCAGAGAACTATCGGCAAGCACGTTGGCTGAACGCCAGAACAATTGGAGGGGGACAAGGTCTGCTCTCCGAGCCATATCTAATCGCATCCACTTTTTCACGAAGGCAGGTGGGACACTTCAGTTTTCTTGCATGCTAAGTAGGGTTGATTGACCCGTGAAGCTGGGAAGGTGAAGGCAAGCAAGGTAGGCTGCTTCATTTGCATTCCAGGTTTAGCTGCTAAGAGAAAAAGATGTTGAGACTTTGGAAAAAGTGCAAAGAAGAAGAACTAAGATGATCAAAGGCCTGGAGACTAAAACGCATGAAGAACGGCTTCAGGAATTGGGTCTGGCTAGTCTAGAGAAAAGAAGAATTGGAGGTGACATCGTAGCAACATTCCAGTATTTGAGGGGCTGCCACCAAGAAGAGGGGGGTCAAATTATTCTCCAAAGCACTGGAAGGCAAGACAAGAAACAATGGTTGGAAATTAACCAAAGAGAGAAGCAACCTGGAATTAAGGAGAAACTTCCTAACAGCGAGGACAAATTAACCAGTGGAACAGAAGTTGCCTTCGGAAGTTGTGGGCCCTCCATCACTGGAGGTTTTTAAGAAGAGATTAGAAAGCCACCTGTCTGAAATGATATAGGGTCTCCTGCTTGAGTAGGGGGCTGGACTAGAAGACCTCCAAGGTCCCTTCTAACTCTGTTATTCTGTTAAGATGGCAGACATGGCTTCATGATGACAAACCTTTTCGGCATTGAGTGCCAAACGGGAGCATGGACAAACATTTTCAGTACCAAGTGCCCAAATGGGTGCCTGCACATGTGTGTGCGCATGCCAAAAACCAAATGATATTCTGGTCTTCGGCACATGCATGCACACCGGCCATCTGGTCTGCTGGTTTCTGACACATATGCGTGCATGAAGACCAGCTGTCCGGTGCACATGAGCTGGCTCCACCTTGTCTTTCGGGGGTCCTCGCGCCTCCCTGCCCGCCACCCTGGTCCCCGTCAGGGTTAGGCGGGACATACCCACAGATGATTTGCTTCTGCAGCTCTGGACAGTGAGAGAAAGTTGGGCGGGGAATGCCACCTTCCCTCTACTGCAATGCTCCTTTAGGTTAGCCGTCACGCATCCAAATCCTGCCAAACGCAAAGAGGGCTTGAATGCTGATATCGCACCAGCCATCTTGCAGTCCTGCATTGTAGTTCTGGTTTTCTAAATAAATAAATAAGTCAAATAAATAATCTGGTTAATGATCACAAGAAAAGTATTTGATTTCTCACTCTGGCCTAAGTCGTCCTTGACTTATGACCACATTTGAGCCACACATTTCTGTTGTTAAGTGAGACATTGGTCAAGTGAGTTGTGCCCCATTTTACCACCTTTCTTGTCTCAGTGGGTAAGTGAATCCCCCGCAGTTGTTAAGCGAGTAACCCGGTTGCTAAGTGAATCTGGTGTCCCCATGGACTTTGCTTGTCACAAAGTCCCAAAAGGGGATCGCGTGGCCTTGGGAACAGAAGTGATATTCAGCTGGTTCTGACCGGTTTGCCAAAACTGTTAGTGGAAATGGTGGGTCAGCCCGCCCACGTGTCCTGGCTTTATGCCGTCCTATTTAGGCACGTTTTCAAGCCCCGTGGATGTGTGCAAGCCTCATGCGCAATCATAGCACATCAGTGGTGGGCTTCAAATTTTTTTAGAACCTCTTCTGTAGGTGTGCTTTGTGGGAATGGCTTGCCGGCCATGTGACTGGGTGGGAGTGGCTTGGAAGTCATGTGACCAAGTGGGAGTGGCTTGGAAGTCATGTGACTGGGTGGGCATGGCCAACTTGTAAAATGTGGTGAAACTCACTTAACAATGCTCTTGCTTAGCAACCAAAATGTTGGCTCAGGAACTCTGGCATTGAAGCATGCAAGCCTTAAAGCTGTCAAGTTACAGGACCCTTGTACGCCTAACCCTTTAGAAAAAACTACCAGGGCTGTTCAAACTTGACAGCTTTAAGACTTGTGGACTTCAACTCCTAGAATTCCTCCTCCAGTCATGTTGGCTCAGAAACTCTGGCATTTGAAGCACGCAAGTCTTAAAGCTGTCAAGTTACAAGACCCTTGCACCCCTAACTCTTTAGAAAAAAAAACCCAGTGGTGTTCAACCTTGACAGCTTTAAGACTTGTGGACTTCAACTCCCAGAATTCCTCCTCTTGCTCTTCATCTTGATGATGTGCGGACGGGCGGGGGGAGGGAGCTGGAACCGGTTCTAAACGGCACTGTAGATTTGTGGAACCTCTTCTGTAGAAGAGCTTAGAACTGGCAGGAACCCACCCCTGTAGCACATGCACGGAAGGCCAAGCACATGCATAGACAGATGTGCACTCACATTTGCGAACTGGTAGGGAAAGTAAGTGAATACAGTGTCCCCTGCTTGGGACACTGCAATGGTCATAAATATGAACCAGTTTCCAAGCATCTAATGCTGCAAAGGTTGTAAATGTGAAAAATGGTCACAAGTCAATTTTTTCAGCACCTTTGAAGGGTCACTAAACAAATTGTTGCAAGTCGAGTTGTTATCAGAAAGCTGCAAGCAGGATTTGATGCCCCTCTTTCTGATACAAATTGGCTTCCTGGGGGAAGGAGGGTTGTACCAAATTAGCTCCATTTGTCCTTGCGGTGTCTGTTAAAATCCTTTGGAATCTTTTTGTTTCCTGCTCATGGATTCTGAAGATTGATCTGAGCATTGTCTGCCAGATTTGGGGGCGGGGGGAGCAGGGTGGAGAGAAGACACTTAGCGAAGAGGCAACATTGGAACAGCTCTGCTGGTGGGAAGATTGGAAGTTCCCTCTAAACAGAATTCCTGTTGCTTTTCACATAACTGCTGGATTTTCCACATGAGCTGCTTCAACATGTTTACCCAATGAATCCTTGTTTCAAAGCCTCAGCATGCTGTGGTTATGCTCAGAACTCACAGGGCGATAGAGTAGTTAAAGCATTAGATGAGGACTGGGAAGTCCAAGGCTCAATAGCTCATCCCCTGCCATGGGAGAATTTCAGGGGCTTTGGGCCTATTGCTACTTTTCAGCCCAATTCCACAGCATTGATGTTGGAAAGAATAGAATATAGAATGGAATGGAATAGAATAGAATAGAAAATAGAGAATAGAAAATAGTAGAAAATAGAAAATAGAATAGAATAGAGATATAGGATAGGACAGGACAGGACAGAAAAAAACAGAACAGAACAGAATAGAAAATAGAATAGAATAGAAAATAGAATAGAAAATAAAATAGAAAATAGAATAGAAAATAGAAAACAGAAAATAGAAAATAAATAGAATAGAATAGGGATATAGAATAGAATAGAATAGAATTATTTATTGGCCAAGTACTGCATTGACCAAGATAAAATGAAGAATTCCCAATGTAGTTTGGGTCAGCCATACCTGACATGCTACCTTTAGATACGTTGAATTTAATTTCCCCTAAACCCAGGCAGTGTTACAAGGCTAGTCTAGATATGGACAGCTGGAAGGAGGTTATATGCCAGAAGACTCATTACTCATACTTGATTTGACAAGAGTGGTGATGAAGATGATGCCATTTTTAGGAGTAGTGCTCAGTCCATCTTGTATGCCTTTGGATTTGTCCAGGAGTGTCTAGGAACTCACTTTCCCCAGCTGCAACCAGATGGGGGCTCAGGAGAAAGCAGAAAAATTGTCAGCACCTTGGACAGCTCTAAGAAAGAGGCTGCACGGAACAGTCCTCTCAATCATCTTGGCAAGGGAGACATCTGAGATCAGAATAGAGTTGGAAGGGACCTTGGAGGTCTTCTAGTCCAAATTCCTACTCAAACAGGAGACCCTATACAATTTGAGGCAAGTGGTTGTCCAGTCTCTTCTTAAAAGCCTCCAGTGATGGAGCCCCCACAACTTCTGGAGGCAACTTCTGTTCCACTGGTTAGCTGTCCTCATTGTTAGGAAGTTTCTCCTTAATTCCAGGTTGATTCTCTCTTTGATTAGTTTCCATCCATTGTTTCTTCACCTGCCCTTTGGTGCCTTGGAGAATAAGTTAACCCCCTCTTCTTTGGGGCAGCCCCTCAAATACTGGAAGACTGCTATCATGCCCCCCTAGTCCTTCTTTTAGAGGTCTTAGAAGAGTACCTTTAGAAGTCTGAGAAGACTAGCCATGCCCAGTTCCAGAGATGGTATTCAGCCGGTTCTGACTGGTTCTGGTGAATTGGTAGCGGACATTTTGAGTAGTTGGGAGAACCAGTAAATACCACTTCTGGCTGGCCCTACCCCCAATCTATTTGCTGCCTCCTGAGTCCCAGCTGATTGGCTGGGTCTTCTTTTGTTGCCCTGAACAGGAGAACAGAGCTGGAAAGCAGGTTAGTGGGGTGGGGAAGGAATAGGGATTTTGCTGTAACCTTCCCCTGGAGTGAGGAGGGAATTGGGTTTTTGCAGTATCCTTCCCCGCCACGTCCACCAAGCCACACCCACAGAACCGGCAGTAAATAAATTTGAACCCCACTACTGCCCAGTTCCTGCAACCGTTCTTCATATGTTTTTGTCTCCAGGCCTTTCATTATCTTAGTTGCTCTTCTCTGCACTTTTTCCAAAGACTGAACATCTTTTTTTTGTAACATGGTGACCAAAACTGGATGCAGTATATATATTGCAGCTGTGGAAGCGAATCTGGGTGATTCATTCTCTTGCTGCTGTGTTCGAAACTTCCCCTTGCACTTTGATTCCACAGCAAACCTCAGTGGCTGAAATGATTTCCCAATGTCTAATCGTAACAGAGCGTGGAGCGAGGACAGGCAAGCTGCGACCCCCTCCTCTCTACCTATTAATAGACTTTTTCTTTTTAAATTGGAACTAATAAATGTTAATTTGCAAGGAGAATGGGAGGGAGGGAAGAGGGTTTCTGCTGTGTGGGTGTCAATGTTTGAAGAAACGATGTTTGCATATGGGAAGGAGTCTGTTGTGCATAGAAAGAGAGGAAGGAGTTGGGGGCCCTTCCCTCCCCCCCTAGTGGGGTCTATCCCTGAGGACACTTTCTAGGAAGCAAGTCAAGATGTGGGCTGTTGTACGTGTGGAAAGACGCTTCTTTTTTTGTAACATTTCCACTCGGTGGTTGGGCTCAGGGTACACAACACCAAGCCGAACAGTTTAGAGAGCCTTTTAAACTCACCTAGTGGCTGTGCGTGAATAAATGTGATATGGAAAAAGTCACCTGCATCTCAGCAAGCTTCAGTTGTCCCTAAATGATGGTCCCACATTTTGCCTTTCTCTAAACTTTGTACATCTTTAGCGAGGGGTCCCCAAACTTGGCAACTTTAAGACTTGTGGATTTCAACTCCCAGAATTCTGCAGCCAATTTTAAGACTTGTGGACTTCAACTCCCAGAATTCTCTGCTGGCTGGAGAATTCTGGGAGTTGAAGTCTACAAGTCTTAAAGTTGCCAAGTTTGGGGACTCCTGGGTTAAAGGAAGGAATGAGATCCTGAAACACTTTATGCCACCTTCCTCAAGGACAATATTTTGATAAGGAACTCTGATAACGCCCCCCCCATCCCTCAATCCAGTAGCTCTTCTCCATCTGAGTTTTCCCTACATGAATATCCAAGCATTTACCCATCTTTACTATCAAACGTCATGAATTATTTGTATGTACATTATCAGACAAGTTTTTTTAACCATGTTATGTATAGAACAATATAATCTCCATTCTACATCGATTCACACAACCCTACGTCATTTGACAACCTACAGGCTTCTCAACAAACATCATCTCAATGCACAACTTTCTAAGCATCTACAGATGTGCTGCCTGCCTACACACACCTGCTACTTCGGAGTGTCACTCTCCATACAAAATTGCATTCCGGGTTCAATTCCAGGGGCTGGTTGTCTCTTTTAAAGCCCTTCATGGCTTGGGACCAGGTGATCTGAGGGAGCATCTCTGGCCGGTCACATCCACCTGACCCACTAGAGGGGGGGCAAAGAATGTTGGGGGTCCCATCCCTAAAGAGATACATCTGCCCCCCCTCCCAGAAGAAGGGCCTCCTCCATGGTGGCTCTCTTTCTCTGGAACAGCATCCCTCCAGGAACTAGGACTGGCTGCCAGGAGGCCTGGGGGAGGCAGAATGGGATGGAGCCCCTGAAATGGCTGGTCTGAGTGTGTGTTATCGCTGAGGGGAGCATGGTGGGGGTGGGGGGGGTTATTATTTTATGATTATTTTGTATTTTATACTTTTATTGTTTTTATTTCTTCTACACTGTGTTTTTGTTTTCTGTGAGCTTCCTAGAATCACTGTGAACAAGCAGGCAGCTATATAAATTTTCCAAACAAATAAAGTAAGTAAATAAAATAAAAGCCAGACTGTAGGCAATTGAATCTCTCTCTCTCCCTCTTCCTCTCCCCCCTCCCCTCCCTCTCCTCCTCCCTCCTCTTCCCTCCCTCTCTCTCTCCAACCCTCCCCTTTCCCTCTGTCCCTCCCTCCCTCTCCAATCCTCCCTCTTTCCCTTTCCCTCCCCCTCTCTCTCCCTCTCTCCCTCCTTCTCTCCAGCCCTCCACATTCCCTCTCTCTCCATCTCTCTCCCTCCCTCTCTGTCTCCAACCCTCCCCCTTTCCCTCTCTCTCCCCCTCCCTCTCTCTCTCCAACCCTCCCCTTTCCCTTTCTCTCTCTCTCCTTCCCTCTCTCCAACCCTCCCCCTTTCCCTCCCTCTATCCCTCTTCCCCTCCCTCTCTCCTGCCTCTCCCTCCCACTCCTTCTCTCTCCCTTCTTTCCTTCCCTCCCTCCCTCCCTCCCTCCCGCCCTCTCTGTATCAAAATTTAGGATTACTTTTGGAAGGAATCCCTGGGGCACATGCTCAGAGGGAGCAGAGAGAGCCTCCCAAAGGGAAACGCATCAACTAACAGAGAAGAAGCCAATTTAGAGATGGAGTCAAGACCAAAATCAAGGAGGGATGAAGAAACTGCTTTGGACAAGGGAGACCAATGCAAACCTTTAGACTTGCATTTTGCATCATCTGCAAAATCGATAATCACATTTTCTAATCCCTCACCTAAGTGATTCATAAATGTGTTAGCTCAGCATTTCTCTCCAGTTTGATGCAGTCGGGCACAGCAACGCAAGCAGCTCAGGATTCACACAAAGGCTCGGCTCCCATTTTCTCACCTTTTCGACTACAATCCCGTGAGAGAGTTTGCTGGATCATTTGTTGAAATCCAGGCCCACGCAGCTTCACTGCTTTCCCGTGGTTCACCAAATAGGCCACTCTGCCATAAACAGAGATGGGAGTTCTTGATGGTCTGTTTGTTTGAGGGGGGGTTGTATGATCTGTTATTAATGAACCTTCGTTGGCTCTCGCCAGGCCTGGCATTTCCCCCTAAATGCTCCTAAAGCAACTGCTTACTTATTTGTTGCAGACTTTTGCCCAGGGATGACCTCAGGCTGACCAAGCCATCATTGTCCGAAGCCATTCGTCTTCCTCTCGGAAGCTCACAAATCATGCAGGAGAGCTCCGAGGTAGCTTTAACAGGCTCCTTCCAATCTCCTGGGCCTAAAACTCTTCTTAAACTCATTGACCTGTCTCTGTTGACCCAGAATTGCCCCCCTTGTGGCAATTGTTTTGATTTGTGCCATTTGAGTAGAACTCCGCTTTAGGAAGAAGACAGAAGCACAATGGAAATTTAGGAGCTTCCGAACGGCCTATCATTTTTCCCCAGCAGTGGGTCCACCTCTCCCTCTTCCTAATGATAGGAGTTTTTTGCCTTCACCTTTATATCCTAAGTTCTTTTTGCACTTGAGTGTCCCAAAGGTGTTTTTTTCAGGAAGCAACTGGACTTTCTTGTTTTTTCTTTGAAGACATTTCGCTTCTCATCCAAGAAGATTCTTCAGCTCTGACTTGGATGGTGGGGAAGGGAAGGATTTATATTCTTTGCACACCGCTGGTCATTTGCATTCTTTTAGCTTCCTTTTAGATAAACCTGCAAGTGCTTCAATGACCCTCTAAAAGGATGCAAATCAAGTTGTAATTTAATCAATTTGATTAATTCAATAAAGGGGAAATGTGTTATGTCCAGGAACTGGGCATGGCTAGTTTAGTGAACTTTGAAGAAGGACCTTAACTGTCTATGGAGCTTCTCCATTGTCCAGGTCATGGTTGCCCCAAAGGTGCTTTTTTCCAGGAGGCAACTGGACTGTCTTGTTTTTTCTTTGACGATCATCCAAGAAGCTTCTTCAAGTGACTGGAGGGTGGGGAATAGAAGGATTTATACTCCTTGCAGACAGCTGGTCATTTGCATCCTTTAAGAGCAGGGCTGTCCAATCTGCAGCCTGCGGGTCAGATACGTCACAGGCTGGCCACACCCCTGCCCGGTTTAGCAAAAGGGGGGGAATCATGATATGTCACATGATGCCACTGTAGAGGAAGGAAGGAAGGAATTAAGGAGAAAAGGAATAGCAATAGCTATAATAGCTAGGAGTTCTGCCTGCGTCTACATTCTGTACAGGATTTCACCTGACAGATGTTCTTCTCTGTACCATTTATTTCTGCTCGAATAAATAAAACTCTGCCCTTTCCTCCAGTCTTTTCCAGCCAACAGGTTCAACGAAAATGCTCATTTTTTTCCCCCCACACTTGATTCAGTGTGAAAACAAATAAAGCCAATTTGATTGGTTACCATGTAGAACCGGCTGGCGCAGGCACAATAAATAAATCAACATTACAATCAAACTATTGGTGAGCAGAATACACAATGTTTTTCTCATCGAGTGGGAACGGAGAGTTTTTCTCCATTTTTACCAGATGTTGATGGTGATGAACCCTTGTGCTTATTCAGCCATGTGGAATTTCTACCCCCCTTGTGTGTGTTTGCTGACCTTCACGGGAAATATCCCCATGATTTTTCCCATCCAGTGGCAATGGCTCTGCGACGGTAATCTCCCTAATGATAATTAGCCATGCGAAGACACAAGTTGGCCTGTTTAAATCAGATGGCTGGCTATTGTATAGTAGAGCCTTTATTGTCATTGTACATCATGTATACAACACACAATTGGTTGATTTAACTGCCCACCGTATCAGAAACAAGCACAACACGGTCAGCCTCGGGTCTAATTGCTATTTACTCAGTCCAAGCACAGGAACTCAAAAGGCCACATGCAGGTAATAAACCCAAGTTTGTATTCTTTTGCCTGCTGAATCACCCTAATGGAGCAATGAGCATGCGGATACAGAGGCAGATTAACAGAGTTGGAAGGGACTTTGTAGGTCATCTAGTCCAACCCCCTGCCCAAGCAGGAGACCCTACACTATTTTGCAGTCCAATCTCTTTTGCAGTCCAGTCTCTTCTTGAAGGCTTCCAGTGATGAAGCTCCCACAACTTCCGAAGGCAACTTCTGTTCCATCAGTTGATTGTTCTCACTGTCAGACAATTTCTCCTTATTTCCAGGTTTCCATCATTTATTCCTTGTCTGGCCTTCAGAAAACAGCTTGACCCCCTCCTCTCTGTGGCAGCCCCTCAAATATTGGAAGAGGTTCTCCTGTCTGCCCTGGTCCTTCTCTTCACTAGCCTAGCCATGCCCAGTTCCTGCAGACAGTTCCTCGTATGTTTTAGCCTCCAGTCCCCTCATCATCCTGTTCGCTCTTTTCTGCACTATTTCTAGAGTCTCAACATCTTTTTTTATAGTGTTGTGACCAAAATTGGATGCAATATTTTAGGTGTGGTGTTACTAAGGCTTTGTAGAGTAGCCTTAGTACCTCCCTTGATCTTGATTGCATCCCTCTGTTAATGCAATTTAGGATTGCGTTGACTTTTTTGGCTGTCGCAGGACACTGCTGGCTCGTATTTAATTGATTGTCCACTAAGACTCCAAGATAATAATAATAATAATAATAATAATAATAATAATAATAATAATAATAATAATTTTTATTTGATTAGCCGCAACCCTCTCCCGAAGGACTCGGGGCTGGCGTACAATCAAAACAAATAAAAATACACATAAGACAAACATATATACAAAAAGAACAGAGACATATACATATGTGCATGGAGGAGAGTTGACTTATAAGTGAAAGACAATTAAAAACACAATTTAAAATCCCCTTAAATAAAATTACTAAATTAAAAAACCCATCAGGAGCGATAGGAAGTTATGGTTGAGCCAGGCCAGCTATTTGGAAAAGGTGGGTCTTGAGCTTGACACGGAAGGAGCGGAGGTCAGTAGTCGTCCTAATATCCGGGGGGAGGTCATTCCACAGGGCTGGGCCCGCCACAGAGAAGGCTCTGCTCCTAGGCGCCGCCCCATGGCACTGTCTGGTGGACGGCACCTGGAGAAGTCCCTCTCTGTGCGAGCGGATGGGTCGTAGGGATGTATGGGGCAGAATACGATCCCGCAGGTAACTAGGTCCTGAGCCATGGAGCGCTTTAAAGATCGTAATCAAGACCTTGAAACGCACTCGATAGACCACAGGAAGCCAGTGCAGCTCGCGCAGGAGAGGTGACTGGGAGAAGATCCTTCTCCCAGTCACTGCTATTAAGCCTGGTTTCACCCAGTCTATATGTGTCCTTTTGGCTTTTCTTTCCTAGGTGTAAGACTTTACTTTTCTCTACAGCTCAACAAGAACACCAAATGCAAGGGACAGTTTTTCCACTAGCTGCCAAACTCCAAGGATTCTTTGACCGTTACAGATAGAGAAACCATTTCCCTCCACTATAAGTCTGCACTTATCTTGGTTCCTTGCCTTAATTCCAACAATTATTTTCTATGCTTTTTCCATCCATTACCCAGTTTACACCCAAAAAATACGACAGTCCTGTGGCGCACTAAAGCGCCAAAGATTTATGGCATCGGAAAGCCTCTGCCACAATAAATCTGCTCAGTTTTTAAGGGGCTCCCAGCTTCTTTCTTGCTGCCACAGATGATCCAAGCTGACCGTCTGGGATTTTCCACAATTTATATCCCTGCCTTTGTGTTTGACTAAAGAACATGATGCAGAGTTATGCGTGTGCTGCGGAGCCATAATTTAGATCGGTGGCAGTGTCTTCGCTTTTGAACAGGACACATAAAACATGCTTCCCAACCATGAGCTGCAACTGGTGCTCTGGACAGGCCGTACGAATCTGGGGACCTGCAAACTCTGCATGCAACCGAAACTGACAGGAAATCTGCCAGTCTGAAACCACTAGAGAAAAAGAAAGAAATCATTGCACAAGGGACACCGGAGCAGATTCTCTTCACTCGGAATCCCTGTGACATGCCTTTGCACGCGCGATGTGCATGCGCAATGAAGGAAGCAACAGCCTGGTGGAGGTTCATTTCAGCTTCCTTTTGAATACGCCTTCCTCTACAAAAATGGAAGGATTTGTCTCTCTGCGTATTTGCATACATGACAAGGCACATGCTTTTTGTGAGGGAGACCAAATCCTTTGCTTGTCCACTTACTTCAAGAAAAGAGCCATCTGTCCTGGGCAGAGGGATTTTTTTTTTCTTTTGTCCTGTGAGGAGACACAACACAGCTGCTTAAAAGTGGGGAGGAAACTTCACTTAGAAGTGGTGCTCTCTCTCTCTCTCTCTCTCTCTCTCTCTCTCTCTCTCCTTTCCTCCCTCTTTCTCTCTGTTTCTCTCTCTTTGTTATAGGATAGGATACGATTGAAAATGGAATAGAATAGAATCTGGAAGGGACCTTGGAGGTCTTCTAGTACAGTCCCTTACTCAAGCAGGAAGCCCTATACCCTATACCCCCTATACTTCAGGAAACCTCCTGAAGGCCCCTGAAGGCTCCGGAGGTTGAAAATCGGCCCTACGGACAAACCAGAAGTCACCATTCCCAAACTTCTGGGTTCCCCATAGGTCCATTTTTCGCCATCTGGAGCTTCAAGGAAGCTCTTGAGGCCTCCGGAGGAGGTCCGGGGGGGGAGGGGAAGGCTGTTTTCACCCTCCCCAGGCTCCTAGAAAGCCTCTGGAGCCTGGGGAGGGCGGAAAAAAACCGCGGCAAAAGCAGGTGTGTGTGTGTGTTTGCTGGTCGCACACATGCATGCGGGGGTGGGGGTGGTGGGCATAGCATTATGGGTGTGGCACGCCAGCACATGACCCCCCCCAGTCCTCCACCCGCTTTTGGCACAGCACCCAAAAAAGGTTCGCCATCACTGTCCTATGCCATCTCAGACAAGTGACTGTCCAGTCTCTTCTTAAAAACCTCCAGTGATGGATCACCCACAACGTCTGGTGGCCAGCTGTTCCACTGGTTAATTGTCCTTGCTGTTAGGAAAATTTCTCCTTAATTCCAGGTTGATCTCACCTGACGTAACCCACACCTGACCCCTCACAAGACCCATCATTAGACCCTCACCTGACACGACCTTCCCATCACAGGACCTACTAACCACATAAAGCCCTTATAAGTAGAAGAACATCAACACCAGACCCCATTCTGCTGAAGATGTTACCTAGCCTGGCAATGAAGCATATGTTAAACCAAGCCACAAGCTCGGAGATTGAACCTCCACCTTCAATGATTGAACATTTTTTTGGTGGAAATCCTGATCTTCAACTGCACCGTATCACTCCTCCAGCGCAGGTATAAGAGAACACCTATAGCAGAATGGGTTTGTATATGTGGTAAAGGAGAAGTGGAAGATATCTCACATGTTCTATTACACTGTGAGCTATACAGAGTTTGTAGATCTGCACATATTCTCCCCTTATTAGAGAGATTGCCAGGGAGGGCAGACAATTTTTATGTAGGCTTTCTCCTCCAGGATACAAACCCGGTTACCACATATGCAGTGGGAAAGTTCTGTGTTGCTGAAATGTCCACAAGAAGTATAGTTGTCCATCTTGTACCAATTATCTGGACATCTCTAACAATTTCTGGACCATTGTATTTACTCCCATAAACCAGGGAGTGACCCGAACAATTTGAGAACATGTATGTTATTATTATCCACTTGTAATGTCATTACTTTTTAATTATATTTTAATGTCAGTACTTTTAACGTACGGTAAAAAGTAATGTGTATTGCAGGTCTTTGACAGTAATAAAGATTTATACTTCTACTCAACTGCATCTATTTTTTTTTCTTACAGATGTAAGACTTGGCTGGCACATCTCCACTACCTTTGGGTGGCATTGAAGGACAGAAAGGTAGACTAACAGATCTTTTTGAATAAATGTCTATGGAGATTCTCCGTCCTCCAGGTCTTGGTTGTCCCAAAGATGCTTTTTTCAGGAGGCAACTGGACTTTTTTGTTTTTCTTTGAAGATGTTTTTTCTTTGAATCCTTCCATTCCCCATCATCCAGTCAGAGCTGAAGAAGCTTCTTGGAGGAGAAGTGAAACGTCTTCAAAGAAAACCGAGAAAGTCCCGTTGCCTCTTTGAAGAAAAAAAAACACCTTTGAAAAGCACCGTTCTTGCTTCAAGAACTGAAAAATTAACCGGAATGTTGAATTAATAAAAGTAAAAGTAAATAGAAAAATTACAATTCATATAAATAGCCTTCTACATAACCCAAAGGGCAGTGGTTGGTAGGCTTCTTTGGCCATTGATTGAATATATAAAAAGAAACAGAAAAATATAGCACTTCTATAAATATACGACCTATTGTTTCTGGGTGTTTCTTCACGTTTTTTGTTTCCTCCACAGGGAGAGGAAGCTCAGGAAGTCAAATTGGCAGCCCCTGTCATGTCATCAAAGCCCCACCCCTTTTTTATCCATGGCACAGATAAAATGTATAAATGCCATTACAGGATGGCATTGAAGAATTAATAGATTTGTCTTTAGCCTTATTAATTTCTGAGGTTAGGTGCAGCTTAGAGAGAAGGTGAGCTATAAATTTTGTTTAATTGGTCAATTAGTCTATCAAGAAAGAAGGAAAAGAGAAAGGAAGCCAAATTCGTACACATTAGTATAAATTAATGATTATGCTGGATAATGATATTTCTTCTTAGGCAGCTCTTTTGCCTTATGATGCTGTTTCATGTCTGTGTTTTTAAACCAAAAATAGCACTTCTTTTAAAAGCATAGTAAAAGAATAATAATAATAACATTTTGAAATGTCATCCGAGTATGACAAATTAGTGCAACATTTCTTACTCATAAACGTGTTTCGTTAAATTCCTTCTCGTGAAGTAATGGAATACTCACAAACTTATATTTGCTTTGTCAAAACAGCCCATGTGCGCACGTCTGGCTTTCTAGAATGCAAATGTTATTTTAAAAAATGCATTCAGAAAATAGTCAGAATAACTTGGGAATAATAAATGGGAAATACGTTCTGTCAAACAAATGAAGAGTGGAATGAATTCCATAGTTACATTTAAGGAGTTGATGGAAATGGAGTAGTGTGTGTGTGTGTGTTTGGCCTGATTTCAAGGTAGCTGAACTCCTCCTTTGGAAGCCCACCTGATTGAATGGAAGGGGGTGGGGGTGGTAAAAGGGGCTGCCCCACCACCACTCTTGAGAGGGGAGCCATCCCCAGGACCAGGCATAGCCTCATCCTCAAAGAATTTGCCTCAAATTCCCAACTGTTTCCAGAACATCATCCCAGCAAAGGACTGTACATTCTGCAATTAAAGGTTTAGTTTGGTTTTCCTTGTGCTGGGAAGGAAGGGAAGGAGGGAGGGAGGAAGAAAAGGTTGAATGGGGGGGGAGGGAGGGAGGGAGGGAGGAGGGAAGGAAGGAAGAAGAGAAAAGGTTGAATGGGAGGGAGGGAGGAATGGAGGGAGGAGAAAGAGAAAAGTTTGACTGGGAGGGAGGGAGGGAGAAAGGAAGAAGAGAAAAGGTTGCATGGGAGGGAGGGAGGGAGGGAGGGAGGAAGGAAGGAAGGGAAAATGTTGAATGGGAGGGAGTGAAAGAAGAAATGAAGTAGAGTGAGTAAGGAAGGAAGGAGAGAAAAGGTTGAATGGGAGGAAGGGATGGAAGGAAGGAAGGAAGGAAGGAAGAAGAGAAAAGATTGAATGGGAGGGAAGGATGGAGGAAGAAAGGAAGAAGAGAAAAGGTTGAATGGGAGGGAGGGAGGGAGGCAGGAGAAAGAGAAAAGTTTGACTGGGAGGGAGGAAGGAAGGAAGAAGAGGAAAGACTGAATGGGAGGGAGGGATGGAGGGAGGAAGAAAGAAAGGGAAAATGTTGAATGGGAGGGAGTGAAAAAAGAAATGAAGTAGAGTGAGTAAGGAAGGAAGAAGAGAAAAGGTTGAATGGGAGGGAGGAGGGAAGGAAGGAGAGTGAGGAAGGAAGGACGGAAGAAGAGAAAAGGTTGAATGGGAGGGAGGGAGGGAAGGAAGGAAGGAGAGTGAGGAAGGAAGGAAGTAAACAAGTAAGTTGTATATACAATATTCTTTTCCCCATTTAGAAGGTTTAATTGATTCTTTTGCTGTTGAACAAAAGGAAGTAAGAGCAGGAAAAATGGTTGACATTTGTGTAGATGAATCCAAAGCTACTATTAAAATATCCAAGACTTTCTTAGCAGTTCACAAATGCTCCTCACGTTTGGGGACCCCTTGTGCTAGTGGAAGCCCTTCCCCACGACCACCTTGCCCTTCCTGAGATTGGCTGGGCTCAGAGCTGAGTGCAAATAACAAACCAGATTAGCTGTGCTGCAGTCCATTGCTAACCCATGAAGGAGAGGGGAATTGAAAACACACTATATAAATAAAAAACAATATTTTGTTCACAATATCCCGAGGAAGAGATCACACAACATTATATCCATGGGCAGTGTGGAGACCCAGCTTCCTCTGGGAAACCGGGAGGTTTTCATTTTCAATCAGGAAAAACCTTTTAATTACAGTCATGCTTCTGACTTTAAAAAACAACAACAGTAGAAAGAAAGAAAGAGAAAGAAAGAAAGAAAGAAAAGGATAGAAAAAGAAGGAAGGATAAAAAGAAAGGAAGAAGAAAGGAAGAAAGGGAAGAAAGAAAGGAGGAAGGGAGAAAAGGTTGAATGGGAGGGGTGGGGGGAGGGAAGGAAGGAAGGAAGGAAGTAGGAAGTGAAAAGGTTGAATGGGAAGGAAGGAAGGAGAGAAAAGGTTGAATGGGAGGGAGGGAAGGAAGGAAGGAGAGTGAGTAAGGAAGGAAGGAAAGAAACAAAGAAACAAAGAAGGAAGGAAGGAAGGAAGGAAGGAAGGAAGGAAGGAAGGAAGGAAGGAAGGAGGAAAATTTTAGTAGATTGAGGGTAGAAAGGATTACTGGTAGGAAACATTTTACCAGCAGAAAAATCTTAACTGATACCTGCAGTTTTACTTGGATTTGACTGTCTGCCTCAAGATCTCTTGGGAGAAAATGACTTCATTGCAGTTTTTCTTGAGTAACACTTACCGATGTCAGCTTCTGCTGGAAACAAATAAACTAGTTTCAAACTGGGTTTCTGTTCACGTACACCTGGGACCAGTAGTGGCTTTCAAATTTTTTTAGAACCTCTTCTGTAGGTGTGGCCTGCTTTGTGGGAGTGGCTTGCCAGCCATGTGACTGGGTGGGAGTGGCTTGCCAGCCATGTGACCAGGTGGGAATGGCTTGCCAGCCATGTGACCAGGTGGGCGTGGCCAACTGTAAAATATGGTGAAACTCACTTAACAACGTTCTTGCTTAGCAACCAAAATGTTGGCTCAGAAACTCTTGCATTAAAGCACGCAAGTCTTAAAGCTGTCAAGTTACAAGACCCTTGCACCCCTAACCCTTTAGAGAAAAAAACCCCAGGGGTGTTCAAACTTGGCAGCTTTAAGACTTGTGGACTTCAATTCCCAGAATTCCTCCTCCAGTCATGTTGGCTCAGGAACTCTGGCACTGAAGCGTGAAAGTCTTAAAGCTGTCAAGTTACAGGACCCTTGCACCCCTAACCCTTTAGAAAAAACCCCCCAGCGGTGTTCAAACTTGACAGCTTTAAGACTTGTGGACTTCAACTCCCAGAATTCCTCCTCTCACTCTTCATCTTGATGACGTGCAGATGGGTTGGGGGGGGGAGGGAGCTGGAACCGGTTCTAAATGGCAAGGTAGATTTGTGGAACCTCTTCTATAGAAGAGCTTAGAACTGGCAGGAACCCACCCCTGCCTGGGACCCACAACTCAGTTGTGCAATATGCTGAGAGCTGCATTCTTTGCAGAAGAGCTATGATGGGATTCTGTCACCCTGGGAATGGGAATGGACATGTCCAAAATATCATGGAGCGAGAACAGACAAACATTACTGCAATATCCATTTAGATGCATTGGTTTTTATTTTTGAAGAAAAGGGAAGGAAGAAACAAAGAAAGGAAAGAAGGAAGGAAGGAAAAAGAAGAAGGGAGGAAAAAAAGAAGAGAGAGAGAGAAAGAAAGAAAGAAAGAAAGAAAGAAAGAAAAGAGAGAGAGAGAAAGAAAGAGAGAGAGAGAAAGAGAGAGAGAGAGAGAAAGAGAGAGAGAGAGAGAAAGAAAGAGAAAGAAAGAGAGAGAGAGAGAAAGAAAGAAAGAAAGAAAGAAAGAAAGAAAAGAGAGAGAGAAAGAAAGAGAGAAAGAAAGAAAGAAAGAAAGAAAGAAAGAAAGAAAGAAAGAAAGAAAGAAAGAAAGAAAGAAAGAAAGAAAGAAAAAGAGCTTCTTGGGCTGTGTCCCTTTTGGTCATCTTGGCCACATCACTGTGACCTTTGCCAGCTGATGGGGTGATGACAGCTCCCCCCTCTCCAGCTGCAGAGAGCCTCCCTCCTTCCTCAGGAAGTCTTCGGTGCGCATTGACCCTTCGGAAAACTGAGCTGGATGCTGTGAGACGATCAGTCTGGGCGGGAATATGGGGGCACCTGTCACTCAAACGGGTTGTTTTCTCCATCAGACGGACGGGGAGACTGGATCCATCAACGCTTCTGCTGGGAGGGTGGAGAGGAAGAGCGTCAAGACCATTGATTTTGTGTTAGCCAGTAATTTATTCTTGCACAAAGCAGGGATACAGCTTGAAATGGGAGCCCCCACAGGGCTGAGTTTTTGGGCCTGTGTGGTTGGCAGCCGAGAAGGGGCAGGCAGTAGATTCTGGGTGCAGATTCCAGTGGCGAGATCTGCAATGCAAAGAGGAAGGAAGGAAGGAAGGAAGGAAGGAAGGAAGGAAGGAAGGAAGGAAGGGAGAAATTGAGTTTGACACCCCTAGCTTAGATTCTGCTTCCTTATCATCACCTGTTCCTCCTGCCCCTTTTCTCCACTCCAGAGACTATAGGTCAGTGAGGGTGAACCTTCTTCCCCTCAGATGCCGACACCCATAATGCAATGCTTCCCCACAGGCTCTACCCTCCACGCATGCATGCACGACCCTCGTACTTCCCCGCCCCCCGCATGTGCACGCGAACCCCATTTTGGAACTAGCAGGCCTCCCTGAAGCCTCCTGGGACCAAAAATGGGGTGTGGGAGGGTGCTGCATCCCCCCATTCCCCACACATGGTGCGCAACCTCCCACCCAGGCACATGTGACCCCCCCCCACACGCATGCACACCTGTCTTGCAGCAGAGACCCGAAAATCAGCTGGCTGGCAGGAGGCATGTGCACCTGAGCAGTGGAGCTGACCTGGGCGATGGCTCGCATGCCTGCAGAGATGTCTCCATGTGCCACCTGTGGCATGCATGCCATAGGTTTGCCATCATGGCTATAGGTCGTCTTCCCTTTTGATTATGGCCTAACATCAAAGGGGCCTTTGGAGGCTTCGGTTCTTTCAAGCCACATCTCATTCTGTGCTTCAGTGTTTCTCTTCCCATCTCTGCAGTTTCTGTGGCTGCGTCCTTCTCTGGTTATCCAGGCGTCCTTCCACACCTGCCTCGGGCTCTTTCCTGAAAGCTCTGGGCGCATCCACACTGGTGCTTCAGCTGTTGTCCTGACCTAGGCTTCCCAAAAGCAGTGAGATAACATTTGCCATCCAGTAAGGTGACCAACCATCCTCCTTTAGGGAGGACAGTCCTTCTTTTGTAAGTTCTGTCCTCCCTCGAAAAGTGTCCTCCTACATGTCCTCCTTTTTGATATTTGAAGGCTAATCTGTTGCACGTTATGTTTAGGGAGGACAGTCCTTCTTTTGTAAGTTCTGTCCTCCCTCGAAAAGTGTCCTCCTACATGTCCTCCTTTTCGATATTTGAAGGCTAATCTGTTGCGCGTTATGTGACGTATTTTATTAAACAGTTTTTAATGGTGTTTTTTTTACTTCATCGCAAGTATATTGAACAGATATTGAATCTTGTGTTGAATTTTTATCTAAAGAAATGCTAGACATTAAAATAGACGACAATTGTCTCTTTGAAGAAATTAGAAGACTGAATGTATATTTAAATTCTGAAAAATTAATACAATGGGAAAATCAACATGTTGAAATTGATAAAAGATGGGTGGATATTTTCAGCCATTTCAAAAATGAACATATTCCATGTGAACATTTATTTATGCTTGTTCAATTTACGTTGTGCTGCCCTGGAACTAATGCAGCAGTTGAAAGAGTTTTTTTCAATTGCCAATGATTTTTCGACAAGTGAGAAATCGAGATTGAATGTTGATACTCTAGCTGCAGCACTTGCCGTAAAATTCAATATGAAGGATATTTCTTGTTCAGATATTTCCAATATATTGTTAGAAGATGATACATTGACAAAAAATATTAATTCAATGGAAAAGTACTCATTTAAATAATAATTAACAGGCATGTAAGCATAATTACAATATAAAATGTTGCAAATGTTTTTATTATGCATATATCATATATTAGTGTATTATTGTTGCAATGAATAAAATATTTCTTTTATTTACGATATATTTTTTCCAATTTATTTGTCCTCCTTTTCATGGTAAAAAAGTTGGTCACCTTACGTCCAGTATTAAGCTTACAATTTGCTAGGCTAGAAAACAACTAATTTCTGACGGCATGCAATAATATAAGCAGAAGCCAATAACAAAAATTAATCCTTAATAAATGATTTCTAGAAGTATATCATATCGGAGGCAAACAGCAAATATCAGTTTATTCAGTAACAATTATGTAGTAACATAAGCAATTCATAATAAAAGCAAATAGCCAATATCGATTCATATACTCCTCCAGGGGGAAGGGCTGTTTTAAGTCTTTTGGCACTGTTTTAATGGTTCCTGGCACTGTCCTTTTGGGGTGTACTTCCCACCAACTCTTGCCCATTGGGAAGAATGAGGCCCAAAGCCTCCAACCCCTTATTCTTTCTTCCACCTTCTGGCCAATGAAGCTGTCAAGAAGAGAGAACAAGACATTTTTATGGACTTCTTACTGTGGGCAGAGTTTGCTCCCAGCAGATGTCGTGATAATTGATGTCCACCACAGCATCAACTCATGCCTCATCGAAAGGCTGGTCACCTGTGGCATAAAGATCCCGTTGGTATCTTCTGCCTGTCCTTATGATGATCTGTATTAAACCATCACGAGAATGGCACTTCTGCTTCCCTCTCCTTTTATTAAAAGTCTGCAGAGATTCTCAGTCAGGGTAAGGCCCGGCCTCTCCTCCTTATTTGAGAAAGCAAACGCTCTCGAAACTTAGCATTTCAAAAGGAACCTTTTATTGAATAGAAGTGATAACTGGGCAAAAGCAAAGCAGGCTCTGAGAGCCCTCAGGCCATACAGTTAGAATAAAAGGGATTAGGATCCCCTCCCAACACTCCAAGGTGGATTCAGCCAATCCGCAGGTGTGAAGAGGTTATTGTACTGGCCGCTCTGAGAACTACAGCAACGATGGCGAACCTTTTTTGGCTCACGTGCCACAAGTGGGGGGAGCAGCAGGGGGGTCGTGTGCGGGTGTGCCTCACCCATAATGCAATGTGCGACCTCCTCCAGTGTGCATGCGTGCACAACAGGCGCTCCCCCATATTTTTACATGCTTTTTTCACCCTCCCCAGGTTCCAGAGGCTTTATAGGAGCCTGGGGAGGGCGAAAATTTAATTTTATTTAATTTATAGACCGCCCCCTCTCCCCAAAGGGACTCGGGGCGGTGTACAGACCACAATAAAACAATATACAAGGAGAAAAGAGCCTCCCCCGCACCCCCGGAGGCCCTCCGGAGGTTTCAGGGATCGAACGATCCCTGAAGCCTTCGGAACGCTCAAAACGACCCTCCGAGTTTGCTTGGAGGGTCGTTTTAAGCGTTCCGAAGGCTTCAGGGATGCCTCCGGACGGTCCCTGAAGCCTCCGGAGGGCCTCCAGAGGGCGGGGGCGGGGGGCGGGGAGGCAGGGGAGGCTCTTTTTGCCCTCCCCAGGCTCCTATAAAGCCTCTGGATCCTGGGGAGGGCGAAAAATGGCTTTTAAAAACGGTGAACTCAGCTGGCCAGCGTGTGCATGCGGGCTGGCCAGCTGACAGGGCAGCGCCTCGCGTTCCCTGGCAAATGGCTCCGCGTGCCACCAGTGGCACACATGCCATAGGTTCGCCATCACTGGACTACAGGATACAGGAGACATAAGGGAGAAAGGAATAAAGTATAAAAGTCAGCAAGGGTCCCCCGCTTGCCCTGAAGATGCACGGATCTGACAGTCAGTTTCTTGGATGAGGAGCGAAATGTCCTCAAAGAAAAAAAACAAGGAAATCCAGTTGCCTCCAGAAAAAGCACCTTTGGGGAGCACTCTTTTTATTCTTTCCTGGTCAGTTCCAAGGGGATTTTCCCGCTTTGATCTGTGCAGGAATGTGCTTTCTTTATGCACGACGCAAGACTCCAATCCCTTCCTCTTGAGCCTCTTCCTTTCAATTAAACGGTAGCCTTTCGTAGTAAGTTAGCACCCAGCCCTCTCCTAGAAGAATGAAACAATTTGAGAAATGTTTTTAAAAAGGCAGAATATTATATTTCCCTGGATGAGAAATGGAGGAACATGCTCTTGGGAAGCAGCCCCCACCTTCCTGAATAGCCCTCAGCAGATGTTCAAGAGATAAAGAGATAGATAGCTCTATTCATAAGCAAATGCCCTCACCCAAGATCCAACAAAGGTAGGATTAGCCCTCAGCCATAATAGAAATTGACCAATTCCCTTTCAGAACACACGCCCCTTCGTTGCATCATCTCAGTTGCTCCACCCCCACAAAACCTCAACCAAACCTGGGAGCTCAGACAACCTAGAGAGCCAGCTATGACCCCTACATAACAACAGCCAATAGAATACATGTTCTTGCACAGGAACAGGAAGCTCAAGTGCTTGAGCTTCCCCAAAGCCCAAGAGAAGGTATAAACCCCTCCAACTCACAACTCCATGTGGTCAGCTGCCCAGAATCTCATGTGCTTGGTGCAGTGGTGGGATTCACTTACCTTTGCTACCGGTTCGCGAATGTGAGAGCGCAGAAGGTCGCACATTATGTCAGGGCGGGTGGGCAGAGCCTCCAGCAACCGCCGCCACCAGTTCACCTGAACCGGTAAGAACCGGCTGAATACCACCTCTGGCTTGGTGGGTCTGCTTTGCCATTAAACCTTCTTTCCAATTAGCCTCCATGTTTCTAGGGTCTTTCTCCCAGCTTGGAACTGAACCAGATGGATATTTCTCCCAACCCTTCCAGGTTGAATCCCATCAACTTTGTCATCCCTTGTTGTTCGGTGATGCTTGTGCTATTATCGTGGTCCTCCTATGTTAGGATTCAAAATTCTCTTTCCTGGCTTTCTTGTTGCATTTATGCAAAAGCATCTGCTTTGGTGAGTGATCCTTACTATCAATGTTATAGTTTCCTGCCTGTCTAAGTCCTCCCTCTCAACTTGGGTTCAGCCTTGTTGGCTTAGCCCTCAACAGAATATTCAGCTCCTGTTCTGGCTTATTTTACCAACCTCCTGATGAGACTGTGAGATTAACAGATTAACATGCACATCTATTTTGATATGTATATGGTTTTTAATAATGACTGTACACCGCCCCGAGTCCTGTTTAGGAAAGGGCGCGGTTTATAAATAAAAGTTTGATTGATTGATTGATTGAACAGAGTTAGAAGGGACCTTGTAGGTCATCTGGTCCTACTCCCCCCGCCCAAGCAGGAGATCCTACCTATACCACTTCTGACCGATGGCAGTCCAGTCTCTTCTTGAAAGCCACCAATGATGAAGCTCCCACAACTTCTGGAGGCAACTTTTGTTCCATAGGTTTATTGCTCTCACTGTCAGGAAATGTCTCCTTAGTTCTAGGTTGCTTCTCTCCTTGATTAGTTTCCATCCATCATTCCTTGCCCGGCCTTTGGGTGCTTTGGAGAATAGCTTGCCCTCCTCCTCTCTGTGGCAGCCCCTCAAATATTGGAAGACTGCTCTCCTGTCTCCCCTGGTCCTTCTCTTCACTAGACCAGCCATGCCCAGTTCCTGCAACTGTTCTTCATATGTTTTAGCCTCCAGTCCCCTAATCCTCCTGATTGTTTTTCTCTACACTTTTTTCTAGAGTCTCAACATCTTTCTTATAGTCTTATGCTCCCAGGAATGGACAAAAGCCTTCAGTGTTGATTCTTGTTTCCCGTTTTTGTGCTTCGAATAATCCCTGTGACAGTTTGACAATCTGTGCATGTATTCATGCATATCTTCCCAACCATAGGCAAAACTATAAATGATTTTTATTTATTTATTCCATTTCAATAGCTGCTCAACTCAAACAAAGGCTCAGGGGAATTGTGTATGTAAATAGAATGCATTTCTGTACATCATTTTAATGAATATATGACTTTTTTGGGTTCGTTTCCCCCCCCCCTCCTATTATATATTCTTTTAATTAATGAACCACGCATTTTGTGAAGTGCACATTTTTGAGGAATAACTATGCTGTTTAATGTATTGGTTAAAATGCAAAATTAGATACATTTGCATTGGGATGTAAATCAAACAACTCTTCCCCTCCCCCAATTCCGCTTTGACATTCATACGAGAAAATGCTTCATATCAAAGGTTTCTTTGTAAAACAGTCTAAGCAGCCGGAAGACTGGAGGTTCTCCAGAGGTGGAGGGATCTCCCCAACTGCCCCTCCATTGCTGAAACATCTGGCCAGTTCATCCCAGAGATCTAATACGGACCAAGGCTGGAGATCTAGAAGAACAAATGATCAGGTCTCCGAAAGATTATCTTCCTTTAATGATATCAATACAATACAATACAATAGTAGAGTTGGAAGGGACCTTGGAGGTCTTCTAGTCCAACCCCCTGCCTAGGCAGGAAGCCCTCTACCGTTTCAGACAAATAGCTATCCAGCATCTTCTTAAAGACTTCCAGTGTTGGGGCATTCACAACTTCTGTTCCACTGATTAATTGTTCTAACTGTCGGGAAATTTCTCCTCAGTTCTAAGTTGCGTCTCTCCTTGATTAGTTTCCACCCATTGCTTCTTGTTCTATATCCTTCCCATCTATTGCATACACTTATTCCAGAGGGATCCAACTCAAGGCCTGGGGGCCAGGGGTGGGTTTCCTTTTTTTTACTACCAGTTCTGTGGGTGTGGCTAGGTGGGGGCCATGTGACTGAGTGGGAGTGGCCAACTTGACATCACTCATGCCCACGCCCACTCAGTCACATTTCCCCCCCCCACTTAGCTACGCCCACCGAACCGGTGAAAATTTCTGTTTTGCAAGCTTGGAGGCTGGTACTCTGAGTTGTTGGCACTACACCAGAACAGGGCAAGCCAGCTCAGGGCAGCCCGCCCACATTTTTTGACTCCCCCCTCAATCCCTTAGCAGGAGAGCAAAGACTGGGAGGGGGATGCAACACGCGGGGAGCTCCCCGCAGCCTCGGTTCGTCTTGGGAAAGGAGGCGCATGATAGCAGAGGTCCGCCCCTTCGCTCTTGGCAGTGGGGGCTGCTTTATCACGCACCTCCTTTCTTTCTCCGGCCCCTCTTCTTCCCTCGCTTGCCCTGGTGCCACCCTGGCAATTCCAGGCAAGCCACCAAGGGCAAAAGAGGCGCTGGCCACTAACCGCCGGCATTCAAACCAGCCCGCCTCCTCTCTCCCCACATGGGCTCTCTGGAGGGGGAGGGAAGGTCTCTCCCAAGACCCACTTCCCTTACTGCTTGTCACCGCCGCCCATGCTGGACAGTCCTGGACGGTCACCCGCCGCTTTCCTGACCAGGGAAAGAGCAAAGGACCGACCCGTGTTGCCTCTGCCAGTGAAAATTGAGCTTGGGGAGGTCTTGCAGACTTTGTTTTCACTGGCAAAAGGCTCCGGCTGAAAACACACACGACCTTCCAGAGTTCCATTTTGCTGGCAGAGGGTGTTCTGATCTAGGCTTCCCAAGAGCATGAAGCCGACTCCTCATCTCGATAAAACCCCTTTGATTTAGGTGAAAGGGAATTCCTCTCCAGCAAAGTCCCGGCCAGCAGCCTTTCATGAGATTTCACGGCTACAGCCCTTGAACAGGCTTGGAGAGCTGCCAGGCCGATATCTTCCAAACGCCACTCTGTAGCAGACAATACTTGGCAAGAAGCCAGGAACAGATCTTCACCCTAATGAATTGAACTCATTGTCTCCTGCAAACTCCACTCCCCAGTCGCTCCTCTTTATTCATTATGGGGGCCAATCACCGTCCACCTGTGGCTTTACTCCCAAGTCGACCCCTGTTCTTTTGCTGTTCCCTTTGTCTGGCAATTCTGTGCATGTACACACTGGGAACAGGCTCCAGCTGTTCTTCTGCCTTACTGTTGTCTGATTCTGTAGGCAGCTGATAACTGGCATACGGCCCTGGCCCCCTCTCTGCCTCCGACACAGAGCCCTCATCAGAGCCTTCCCCAGACTCCAGGACTGGCTCATGTTCCTCCCCAACCTCCTCACTGTCCGAATCTGCTGCCAGATCCGCTGGCCGCTGGCTGGCCACAACAGAGGGCTAGCAAAATAAACTACTAGCAAAAGTGGCATTTGATGACAAGGCAAGGAGGCATTGAGAAATTTCTCTGCTGGAGACACTGGATCACCCAAGCATCACAGGTGCCCCTTGACATGAGTGATATCAAGCTGGCCATGGCCACACCCTTGGCCCCCACAAGGTCAAGCACAACCCTGACACGGCCCTCAATGAGATGGAGTTTGACACCCCTGACCTATTCCATTAAATTGATTAATATTGGAATTGATCATTAATATTGGAAAGGATGTGACATTCCAACTCCTTTGGGGAAGAAATGATGGCTCCTTTGAATTGTGGCCCAGAGATTTGTGACATGCAGTCAGGGATTGCCTTTTGCAGGAAGGCCCTGGAACCAGAAACACGCACTCCTCCATCACATCAAGTCAGTGACAGTTCTATTATTTGAGGCCTTGCCACTGATGGTTTTAATAGAGAATCACCTGTCATTTGCAAGCAGTAAGTGACATTTCCGTTATGATACTCTTGTATAGTATATTTAGTTCAATAAGACTCACCCGGGAGAATTTCTGTAACTTGATGGGTTTATATTCTATTCAATATCTCCGATTTTGGCCTGCACAAGTCCCTGAATTTTTCTTAACAAGGTGCTTTAGAATTGGTTTGTCATTGCCTCCTTCCAAGGGCTGAGGGAAAGTGACTGGCCCATGGTCACCCGAGTGGCTTTGTGCCTAAGGTGGGACTAGAATTCGTGGTCTCCTGCTTCTAGCCTGATGCCTTAACCACCATCATAATAACAACGGAATAACAGAGTTGGAAGGGACCTTGGAGGTCTTCTACTCCAACCCCCTACTCAAGCCCTCTACCATTCCAGACAAATGGCTCTCAAATCTCTTCTTAAAACCTCCAGTGATGGAGCATGCACAACTTCAATAAATGGTAACAGAGAGATAGAGTTGGAAGGGACCTTGTAGGTCAGTGTTTCTCAACCTTGGTAACTTTAAGTCCTGTGGACTTCAACTCCCAGAATTCCCCAGCCAGCTATGGGGATTCTGGGAGTTGAAGTCCACAGGACTTAAAGTTGCCAAGGTTGAGAAACACTGTTGTAGGTCATCTAGTCCAGGCTCCCATCCAAGCAGGTGACCCTACACCATTTCAGACAAATGGCAGTCCAGTCTCTTCTTGAAAACCTCCAGTGATGAAGCTCTCACAACATCTGAAGGCAACTTCTGTTTCATTGGTTGACTGTTCTCACTGTCACAAAATTTCTCCTTATTTCCAGATTGAATCTCTTCTTGTTCAGTTTCCATCCATTATTCCTTTTCTGGCCTTCAGGTGCTTTGGAGAATAGCTTGACCCCCTTCCTCTCTGTGGCAGCCCCTCAAATATTGGAAGACTGCTATCATGTCTCCCTTGGTCCTTCTCTTCACCAGACTAGCCATGCCCAGTTCCCAGTGGTGGGTTCCTGCCGGATCGCACCGGATCGCACGCGCTCCCTTTCAGCGCTCCACCTGGCTCGCGCGCTCCCTTTCAGCGCTCCACCTGGCTCGCGCGCTCCCTTCCGGCGCTAAAACCGGAAGTATAGTCTTGCCCCACCCCTGGCGAAGCAACGACGCCTGCCTGCGCTCCACCAGCTCGGCTGGGAACGGAGATGTTTCCTCAGCGGAGCGGAGCGCCTATATAGATGGTTCTCACTGTAAATCTATAGATGGTTCTCACTGTCAGAAAATTCCTCCTTATTTCCAGATTGAATCTCTCCTTGTTCCGTTTCCATCCATTATTCCTTGTCTGTCCTTCGGGTGCTTTGGAAAATAGATTGACCCCCTCCTCTCTGGGGCAGCCCCTCAAATATTGGAAGACTACTAACATGTCTCCCCTGATCCTCTCTTCACTAGATTAGCCATGCCCAGTTTCTGGACATAACACATTTCACGATGATTGAATTAATCAAATTGATTAAATTACAAGTTGATTAAGTTGGCTGGGTTTGCACAAAATGTTAAACCATGGATAAACAGATGATTAATCGTAAGGAGATTTAGCATTGTGTGAATGCACTGGTCTTGGATAAGCATGTTAGTCCTTCGTTGTTTATGTTTGTGAAGCAAAGAGATTCTCTTGATATATCTGGAATCTCCTCCTGAGTTACCAGATAAAACAGAGCAAAGTGCATTTCCTTCATTTTCTGCCTCTGCTTAAGCTTCTTCCACTCTGCTCACACTTGCAGCTTAAGATTTAAGATCCGAAGATGACGTTCCCAGCTTTAGGGACCAATAAGTGTTTATGCCAGGATTTCGGGCTCTTCGTGTTTATGTCACCTAATTTAGATGTGTCATTCCCTCCAGATTCTCTGAACAAAAATCCAGGAAGTCACGCGACTGAAAATTGCAGGAAACCAGCAGATATATTTTTTTTCCAAGTGAGAGCTTTTATTGGAAAATGTGCATTTAAAAAGCTCATATCAAGGAAAATAGATCTGCCAAAGAACTAAAGAAAGACAAGCCAAATATTAAATAGAAGAATTCTTGACCGTGTGGCATCAAAAGCTGTCTATGATCCTTCAAATGTCTTCAAAAGTTGGGACAACTTGCCTCCAGAAGTTGCAAATGCTCCAACAATGGAAGTTTTAAAGAAGAGATTGGATAACCATTTGTCTGAAATGGTAGGGGGTTTCCTGCCTGAACAGCAGGTTGGACTAGAAGACATCCAAGGCCCCTTCCAACTCTGTTATTCTATTCTGTTCTATTCTGTTCTATTCTATTCTATTCTATTCTATTCTATTCTATTCTATTCTATTCCATTCCATTCCATTCCATATTCTATTCCATTCCATTCCATTCCATTCCATTCCATTCCATTCCATTCCATTCCATTCCATTCCATTCCATTCTATTCTATTCTAATTCTAATTCTAATTCTATATTCCATTCCATTCCTTATTTTGCTTTATTCTATTCTATTCTATTCTATTCTATTCTATTCTATTCTATGTTTTGGGGTGGGATACCATCTGTACGCTGATGACACTCAGCTGTACATTTCCACCCCAAACCACCCCAACGAGGCTGTTGAAGTGATGTCCCGGTGTCTGGAAGCCGTACGGGTCTGGATGGATGACAGCAGGCTCAGGCTCAACCCCTCCAAGACAGAGTGGCTGTGGCTTCTGGCTTCCCGGTTCAACCAGCATATGCCATCGCTGGCCATCGGGGATGATCAATTAGCCCCGGTGGAAGGGGCGCGCAATTTGGGCGTCCTCCTTGATGCCCGGCTGTCTATGGAAGATCATGTGGCAGCCGTGGCGAGGGGGGCGTTCCACCAGGTTCGCCTGGTGCGCCAATTGCGGCCCCTTTTGGACCGGGAGGCCTTGCGCACAGTCACTCACGCGCTGGTGACGTCTCGCCTGGACTACTGTAACGCTCTCTACATGGGGCTCCCCTTGAGGTGCACCCGGAGACTGCAGTTGGTCCAGAATGCAGCCGCGCGGGTAATTATGGGGAGATCGAGGTTCTCCCATATAACACCTATCCTGCGCGAGCTGCACTGGCTTCCTGTGGCCTACCGGGTGCGCTTCAAGGTGCTGGTTACCACCTTCAAAGCGCTCCATGGCACAGGGCCTAGTTACCTGCGGGATCGCGTCCTGCCCCATACATCCCTGCGACCCGTCCGCTCACACAGAGAGGGACTACTCCGGGTGCCGTCCTCCAGAGAGTGCCAGAGGGCGACGCCCAGGAGTAGGGCCTTCTCTGTAGTGGGCCCCACCCTTTGGAATGACCTCCCCCCAGACATCAGGACAACAACCGACCTTCGCTCCTTCCGTATGAAGCTGAAAACCTACCTGTTTCGACTAGCTGGCCTGGCATAATACTACAAACTCTCCAGCCCAGGGCATTTTTAATTGGTAATTTTAGTTTTTAAGGGTTAATTTCACTGGGGTTTTAACTTTTTTAGGTATTGTAACTTATTTATTTATTCTTACCTCCTCTGTACGCTATATAATACTTTTGTACGTCGCCCCGAGTCCCTGTGGGGAGAGGGGGCAACTAATAAGTTCAAGTAATAAATAAATAAATAAATAAATATTCTATTCCACTCCATTCCACTCCACTCCACTCCACTCCATTCCATATTCTGTTCTGTTCTGTTCTAATTCTAATTCTATATTCCATTCCATTCTATTCCATTCCTTATTTTGCTTTATTCTATCCTATTCCTATTCTATTCCTATTCCTATTCCATTCCATTCCATTGTTTCTATTCTATTCTATTCTATTCTATTCTATTCTATTCTATTCTATTCTATACTATTCTATTCTATACTATTCTATTCTATTCTATTTCAGTGAAATAAGGTTCTTGTTTGCCCCTTACAAGATCCTGGGGAGGTGGGTTTCCTGCTACTCCCTTACTATCCCTCTGCAGACTGCCCGGCTGCTCTTACTTCCCATCAAATCTTTCCCCTCCGGACAGGTTGAAAGGCTGCCGGGGAGCAGATTCCCTTTCACAGACCTTCTCATCCCTCTGCAGCTTCCCTGCCCATCGTTACTGTCTAAACTGAAAAAAATCTCTCTCCCACCCCCCACCCCCACACACACCCGCCCAAAGAGAGCTTCTTCCTTGAGCCTGTCCTGACCTTCTCCCACTGCAGACTCCCCTGGCTCAAAGACCGACTCATGAAAGGAAGCCCCCCTCACCTGCTCCGTCACACAGCAAGTGCAGGAAGCACCCCTTCTCCCCAGGAAAGCATCCTCAAAATCCTCTTTTCTCCAAAAGGAGTTGCAGCAAGCAAACTCTCTTTCATCAAATTAAAAGAGACCTGATTGGGGGAAGAAGAAGAAGAAAAGGAGGCAGGAGGCTTTTTCTGCCTGACGCTAATGATGCTGCTGGAAGACAAAGCAGCAGGTGGAGGTTGAGAGAGAAAGTAGTCCAATTCCTGGCTTTGGCATTGCTCCTCGGGTGCATGTCTGAATGCTGTAGCATCATGGAAGGCAAGGAAGCCCCGGGACTCTCTTGAAAGGCCCAGCGGTTCTCTTGGCCAGTTATTATTATTATTATTTTGTTCCTTGTGTGCGCAGGCTCCCTTGTCATGTCTGCTTCAGACACTGGGAGGTACTGACGAAGCATCCCACAGCAGCCTTTGAAAGAGCCACGAACACATGTTTGAGTTGCTAATTAAAAGCCCGAACTGAGAGCTGCGGTGGAAATTGTGATCCTTCTCATGTTCCCCGGAATGAAAACCAAAGGCGTTTTTGATCCCCCAAAGACCGAATTCTAGAAAGGGAACTTTCTCTCTGCAGATTGCTCGTGAAGGGGCTTCTCTACTAGCCGCGATTGGAGGAAACGTCTGGGGAATTTTTGTTCAGCAGAGACAGAACGGCGGGAGAGAAGGAGGAGGGGGATGAAAAGGTTTTTTAACTTGCAAAGAAAGGGACGTAATTGGAACATACAACGTCGGGAGAGCAGTTTTATAAGCGCCACGGTTGCCAAGTTACCTGGCTCTTAGATGTGCTGCAAACGATCAGGAGACTCTTCAAATATATATGTGTGTGTGTGTGTGTGTGTGTGTGTGTGTGTCTGTGTGTCTGTGTGTTTTCGTAGATTTTCACGGGTGTAGGTATGCTGGTTTTGTTGTATTCGGGTCTTTTCCCGTGCAAGATTGAGATTGTCTTTGCAACGTTTCGGCAGGATCTCACCTGCCATCTTCAAGTTTGGGCTTAAGATGGCAGCTCCGTTCCCATTTTAAGCCCAAGCTTGAAGATGGCAGGTGAGATCCTGCCGAAACGTTGCAAAGACAATCTCAATCTTACACGGGAAAAGACCCGAATACAACAAAACCAGCATATATATCAGGGACGTGCGGTCAGGGGAGGCAGGGGAGGCAGAGCCTCACCGCTCTCATCATGAAAAAAAAAAGGGGAAAAGGGAAAAGGCGCTGAGGAGCCTTATGCACACGTGGTCCAGGAATGGGACCATGTATGCAGGAGGCTCCTCTAGCCTCAACCTCCCTCCTGCATACATGGTCCCATTCCCCGCCTTCCTGAGTCAACATGAAGGGGACTGCAGAGCGTGAGCCGCGGTCCCGCGGAGCGCGCTCCGTGGTCCCCTTCATGTTGACTCAGGAGTCAGGAAGGAGGGGAATGGGACCATGTGTGCAGGAGGCTGAGGCAGCTTCAGCCTCCTGCACACGTGGTCCCATTCCCTGCCTTCCTGAGTCAACATGAAGGGGACCGCGGCTCGCGCTGATGACATCACCAGCCTCACCAGCCATAAACCTCACCGCACGTCACTGATATATATATATATATATATATATATATATATATATATATGTGTGTGTGTGTGTGTGTGTGTGTGTGTGTGTGTGTGTGTGTGTGTATGTAGATCTATTTCGAGCTAATTAGCTCTCATCAGCTAGCCATACCCTTACTGGGATTTGAACCTGGGCTGTATTATATCTTAGGCAGGAGTCTTAGCCACTAAGCCACAGGCTCGCCTCCTTATCAGTTGAGCCAGGGAAATAGGTATGTATTTGTGTTACAACCCCTGGTATGCCTAAATATGGGAGGAAGGTCACTACTCCCTCTTTCTAAGGAGGCGAACTCACTACTCCCCCTTTCTGTCTATCGGCTCACTGCAGGAGACCATCCAGGCAGAAAACCATATTTTTAATGTTGCCATACATTGTTTCTTGTGTTCCCTTCTGGTCCTTTGGAAAATATCCTGCATTTTCTTCCTCCAGCAGAAATACTCCTGTTTTGGCCTGCCAGTGGAGTTGGCAGCAGATTCAGAGAGTGAGGAGGGTTGGGGAGGAACCTGGGCCAGTCCTGGAGTCTGGGGAAGGCTCTGAGGAGGGCTCTGTGTCAGAGACAGAGAGGGGGCCAGAGCCATCTGACAGTTATCAGCTGCCTTCGGAGTCAGACATCAGTTAGGCAGAAGAACAACTGGAGCCTGTTCCCAGTGTGCGCATGCGCAGAGTTGCCAGACAAAGGGAACATCTAAGGAACAAGGGTAGACTTGGGAGTAAAGCCACAGGTGGACGGTGAATGGCCCCTCCCAGAGGGAATAAAAGAGGAGCAAAGGGGGAGTGGAGTTTGCAGGAGACAATGAGTTCCTTCCTGCATTCTTGCCAAGTATTGCGGCATCTGAAAGATCTCGGCCTGGCCACTCTCCAAGCCTCATAAAGGTCGGTAATTGTGAACTATCTTGGAAGACTGTGGGAGAGGAAAGACTTTACTTGAGAGGAATTCACTGTCAATTAAGTAAAGGGGGTTTATTGGGAGGAGGACTCAGCTTCTTGCTGCTGGGGAAGCCTCAGTCAGAACACCTTCTCCTGTTCCTGCCCCCAACAGTGGGGCATCATTTGGGAGAATGGAACGATTCCTTCTTCTCTGGCTTACGGAGGCCAGCAGAGTCCAAGACCCTGGATGACCGGAGCACATGAGCTTCTGGATGTCCCAGGGGAAGGGGAAACTGTTTGTTTGCTGCACCTATTAAAATTTATTTATTTATTTATTTATTTCGATTTATCAGTCGCCCCCTCTCCGCAAAGGGACTCGGGGCGACGTACAATTAAATCAAAATACAAGTGTGGCATGGAGGAGGTGACATCAATATTTAACAGTCAAATACAAATGGAAGCCACTAGGTTCAAATAAATAACAATAAATTAAAACAATTAAAACAGTTAAAAAACCCCAAATTTACGTATAAAATATTAAAATATTAAAATTGCCAGGGAGGTTAGAAAGTTCTAGTTAAGCCAGGCCGGCTAGTTGGAACAGGTGGGTCTTGAGTTTCGTGCGGAAGGAGCGGAGATCCGTCGTTGTCCTGATATCTGGGGGGAGGTCATTCCAAAGGGCTGGGCCCATCACAGAGAAGGCCCTATTCCTGGGCGCCGTCCTCTGACACTGCCTGATATCAATGTAAGCATTGAAGAGTTACATTGGGGGGGGGGAGTTTTGTGCGGAGAGCCTGCTGAGGATTAAAAGTGTCAGTCGGGAGCCAGCACACGGAGGCTCAAAGAATGAAATGGTGTTCGTTAGTAAAGGGGCAAGGCTGCCGATCAAAGCAAAGATTTTGACATGTGCTGCCTTTGGATCTAATTCCCCGTTGGGCGAAGGAAGCTCCTTTGTTGCCGGAACAAGTTAATGTGGCTAAAACAGATTCTTCCCCTGCCTGCCCACAGATCAGAAAATACCGAAAATGGGATGAGTAGCAAACTGAGCTTGAAGTTCAGGACATGCCCCATGTTCACGAGGGGTAGTCATCTTTGGCTTTCTTCTGCATTGGGGAGACCTACTTCATGATCGGGCCACTTGTAGGATATGCCCTGTGAGGAACCTGGGATGTTTAATCTAGAGGAAGAAAGACTGTGAGAAAAGAGGTAGAGACTCTAGAAAGAGTGCAGAGAAGAGCAACCAAGAGGATTAGGGGACTGGAGGCTAAAACATAAGTGTCAGCATTCCAAATATCATGCAGAATTAACTCAGAGTCCTTGGACTCTGATTTAATTCTGCATGATATTTAAAGTTCCAATTTAATAAGACAGACATGTTGGCACAAACTGTGGAATCCCAAATCTAAAAGCTTCCTGGGATTCCACCCAGTTTAAAGTTCATAATCTTATCTCCACACCCATAAATCCATCACATGGTCCAATCTTCTTCTTCCACGCTGGCATCTCCACCCGGCTGGTCCTGGTCAGGTGCAGAGGTGCAGAGACAAAAGATGACCTTGGGCTCCTAGAAAAGAATGACAACAACACATTCCACAATTCTACTCCTTTCTATTCCCCCTCCCAATTACTACACTAATGAAACAGCATAATGAAATAATAGAGAGTGTGGCAGGCCAAAGATCCTAAAAAGGAATATAACTGTAAGCCTGACAATAAGATGAACAGTTGCAGGAACTGGCATGGCTAGTCTAGTGAAGAGAACAATCAACCAATGGAAGTTGCCTTTGGAACTTGTGGGAGCTTCATCACTGGAAGCTTTCAAGAAGAGACTGGACTGCCATTGGTCAGAAATGGTGTAGGGTCTGCTTGGGTGGGGGGTTGGACGAGATGAGCTGCAAGGTCCTTTCCAACTCTGTTAATCTGAATCTAAGATGATCAAAGGCCTGGAGACTAAAACATGAAGAATGGTTGCAGGAACTGGGCATGGCTAGTCCAGTGAAGGGGAGACATGATGGCACTGTTCCAATACTTGAGGGGCTGCCAGAGAGAGGAGGGGCTCGAGCTGTTTTCCAAGGCACCTGAAGAAGGCCAGACAAGGAATAATGGATGGAAACTGAACAGGAAGAGATTCAACCTGGAAATAAGGAGAAATGCATGAATACATGCACAGATTGTCAACCTGTTACAGGGATTATTCAAAGCATGGAAAAATGGGAAACAAGAATCAACACTGAAGGCTTTTGTCCATTCCTAGGAGCATAAGACTATAAGAAAGATATTGAGACTCTAGAAAAAAAGTGCAGAGAAAAACAATCAGGATGATTAGGGGACTGGAGACTAAAACATACGAGGAATGGTTGCAGGAACTGGGCATGGCTAGTCTAGTGAAGAGAAGGACCAGGGGAGACAGGAGAGCAGTCTTCCAATGCTTGAGGGGCTGCCACAGAGAGGAAGGGGGTCAAGCTATTTTCCAAAGCACCCAAAGGCCAGATAAGGAATAATGGATGGAAACTGAAAAAGGAGAGATTCAACCTAGAAATAAGGAGGAATTTTCTGACAAGGAGAGCAATCAACCCATGGAACAGACGTTGCCTTCAGAAGTTGTGGGAGCTTCATCACTTGAGACTTTCAAGAAGAGATTGGACTGCCATTTGTCAGAAATGGTGTAGGGTCTCCTACTTGGGTGGGGGTGGGTGGGTTGTAGGACTAGATGACCTATAAGATCCCTTCCAACTCTGTTAATCTGTTAAATCTGTTAAATGTGATGGCTGTGTTTGGGTGCATAAAGGAGAGCTTTGGAAAAGGCAGACGGGAACTAGAAGCAGAAATAATGCATGAGTTAAAGATTTAGCTTTAAAAAGAGAGATCTTCCTGATGGAACATCTTTACAATAGTGAAACAGTCCACCCATGGAGATTTGAGTTCATCTCTGGAGGTTTTTAAAAGGCTGCACAATCAGATGGTTTTCTTAGATTTCCTGCACATCACAAAGGATTGTATCAGATTATCTTTATGATCCTTTCCAACTCCACACTATAGTAGTAGAGGACTTTGTAGAAGATCAAGAGTGAAGGTTGAATAGATTATGAATCCAACTCAAGTGAGGTACTAACCCCAGTCTATAAAGCCCTAGTAAGACCACACCTAGAGTACTGCATCCAGTTTTGGTCACCACACCATAAAAAAGATGTTGAGACTCTAGAAAGAGTGCAGAGAAGAGACTACCATGGCTACTCTACTGAAGAGAAGGACCAGGGGAGACAGGAGAGCAGCCTTCCAATATTTGAGAGGCTGCCACAGCGAGAGGGGGGGTCAAGCTATTTTCCAAAGCACCCGAAGGCCAGACAAAGAATAATGGATGGAAACTGACCAAGGAGAGATTCAACCTGGAAATAAGGAGGGACTTTCTGACAGTGAGAACAATCAATTGGTGGAACAGAAGTTGCCTTTCAGAAGTTGTGGGAGCTTCATCACTGGAGGCTTTCAAGAAGAGACTGGACTGCCATTGGTCAGAAATGGTGCAGGGTCTCCTGCTTGGGCAGGGGTTGGACTAGATGACCTACAAGGTCCCTTCCAACTCTGTTAATCTGCAATCCATCTTTTTGGAATGATCCAGTGCTGGACACACACCAAAGGCCCTAAAACATAGGAGAATGGATTTCAGTTGACCAATAGAAGAGTTTAGCGAACTGAGGTGCTGGGCTCCATGGAGATGGGGGTTTGGCACCCATCTGTTTGGGATGCTTTTAACTGGATTCCTTCATCAGGCAGGGATTGGACTAGGTGGCCTGGAGGGTACCTCCTATGCTTGGATTTTATGACTTAACAAGCAACCTTTGCTTAGTTCCGCTATTCCCTAAATAGCACGGTGGCATGCTGTATTCTGGACCTATTTAGGGACCACTTGTTTCCCCAGAGACATTAAAAATAAAACCCTTAGATGAAAAATTGAAGATGCCGTCTCAATTAAGGGTGCATCACCTTTCCTGGATTAGCAAGGAACAAAAATCAGTGGAGCCAAGACAACATTTCTATTGCTTTAAATTAAACGAATCTTAATTTTAATATTAATGCTGCATTAATTAACATAGTTAAGAGCATGATTTCCTGTGTAATGAGTTATTTTGGGCTTTTGACATATTAAAATATGTGATCTGATAGTAACAGCAATAGCACTTAGACTTATATACAGCTTCGTATTGATTCACAGCCCTTTCTAAATGGTTTACAGAATTAGTGTATTGCCCACAACAATCTGGGTCCTTATTTTAGCATCCTTGGAAAAATGGAAAGCTGAGCCACTCAGGATTGAACTGCTGGCAGTGGTCAGAGTGAAGGAAGGAAGGAAGGAAGGAGGAAGGAAGGAAGGAAGGAAGGAAGGAAGGAAGGAAGGAAGGAAGGAAGGAAGGAAAGAATGAAGGAAGGAAGGAAGGAAGGAAGGAAGGAAGGAAGGAAGGAAGGAAGGAAGGAAGGAAGGATCGTATTGCGGGATCGTATTCTGCCCCATACATCCCTGCGACCAATTCGCTCGCACAGAGAGGGCCTCCTCCAGGTGCCGTCCACCAGACAGTGTCGGGGGGCGGCGCCTAGGAGTAGAGCCTTCTCTGTGGCGGGCCCAGCCCTGTGGAATGACCTCCCCCCGGATATTAGGAATACCTCTGACCTCCGCTCCTTTCGTATAAAGCTCAAGACCCACCTATTCCAAGTAGCTGGCCTGGCTCAACTTTGATTTAACTATATCGCTCCTGACGGGTTTTTATTTGGGTATTTTAATTGTATTCAATCATTTAGGGGTTTTAAACATTGTGATTTTAATTGTTTTTATTCATTAGCCGACCTCCTCCTTGTACATGTCTTGGTATATGTTTTTGTAATATGTATGTCTTGTCTATATATGTATTTCATATGTTTTATTGTACGCCGCCCCGAGTCCTTCGGGAGAGGGTGCGGCTAAGAAATAAATATTTATTATTATTATTATTATTATTATTATTATTATTATTATTATTATTATTATTATTATTATTAGGAAGGAAGGAGAAAAGGAAGAACAATAGCAATAGCACTCAGACTTAGATTTATATACCGCTTCACAGTGCTTTACAGCCCGCTCTAAGTGGTTTACAGAGTCAGCAAATTTCCTCCAACAATCTGGATCCTCCTTTTACCAACCTCCGAAGGATGGAAGGCTGAGTTAACCTTGAGCCGGTCAGAATCGAACACCTGGCAATGGGCAGAGTCAGCCTGCAATGCTGTATTCTAACCACTGCGTCACCCCGGCTTATTTTTTAAAATTTAAAATTTAAATTCAATTAATATTAATTTAAACATTAATCCTGCACTCATTCATATAGTGAAGAGCACGATTTCCCGTGCACCGAATTATTTTTGGCTTTTGCCATATCAAAGTACGTGATCTAATAGCCATTTTTAAAAGCGATGTAGGCACCGCTCACAAGAAATGGGGTAGAAGCATCAGCCCCTTGATCTAAGCATCAGAAACAAAGTTACAGAGAGAGACAGAGCGAAGGAATGAGGGAGGGAGGGAGGAAGAGAGAGAGGGCGAGAGAGACAGAGAGAAAATAATGCAGCTGAAGCGTGACAATTTTCTGTTCCAGCAAAGTTGTTTTGTGGTTCGATGGGCATTTGGAAAGTTCCTCCCTAAGAGACACATTGAAAAAGTGTGAGGACCCCAGAAGATGTGAAGGAGAGAAATAAATTACTCAGGAAGGAGCTCTGTGCAATCTCAGCCTTTGTGCCAAGTGGCCGGGTAAAGCCAGTGACCTTATCAAATGTTGCGCCAAAACCTGCCTGGCACTTTCTGTCTTTTTCTTCTCCTGGTAGAGAGGATTTTGGCCTTGTTCTAGGATGACTTCAGCCTGTCTTTGGAATTATGCTCCGTGGTATTTCAGAATTCGCTCCACTACTGCCAGAAAGTGTGCTTCTGCGGCTGTGCTTGATTCCCATGGCAAGCTTTTCCATCTCTCAACAGCCTCCCTGGCTAACCCCCACCCCCATTTCTTTATTAATTAATACATTTATGTGGCCACCCATCTTAATTGGTGTAACTGTGAGTGGCAGACAAGAAGACTTAGAATAGAATAGAATAGAATAGAATAGAATAGAATAGCTATTGGAATAGAATGGAATAGAATAGAATAGAATAGAATTAGTAGGATAGGATAGGATAGGATAGGATAGGATAGGATAGGATAGGATAGGATAGAAATAGATTAGAATAGAATAGAATAGAATAGAATAGAATAGAATAGAATAGAATAGAATAGAATAGAATAGCTATTGGAATAGAATGGAATAGAATAGAATAGAATAGAATAGAATTAGTAGGATAGGATAGGATAGGATAGGATAGGATAGGATAGGATAGAAATAGATTAGAATAGAATAGAATAGAATAGAATAGAATAGAATAGAATAGAATAGCTATTGGAATAGAATGGAATAGAATAGAATAGAATTAGTAGGATAGGATAGGATAGGATAGGATAGGATAGGATAGGATAGGATAGGATAGAAATAGATTAGAATAGAATAGAATAGAATAGAATAGAATAGAATAGAATAGAATAGAATAGCTATTGGAATAGAATGGAATAGAATAGAATAGAATTAGTAGGATAGGATAGGATAGGATAGGATAGGATAGGATAGGATAGAAATAGGTTAGAATAGAATAGAATAGAATAGAATAGAATAGAATAGAATAGCTATTGGAATAGAATGGAATAGAATAGAATAGAATTAGTAGGATAGGATAGGATAGGATAGGATAGGATAGGATAGGATAGGATAGGATAGAAATAGATTAGAATAGAATAGAATAGAATAGAATAGAATAGAATAGAATAGAATAGAATAGAATAAGGAATAGAGAGGGGAGGGGAGGGGAGGGGAGGAAAGGAGAGGAGAAGAGAATTCTTTATGCACAGTGGTTAGAATGCAGTATTGCAGGCTAACTCTACCCAGTGTCTGTAGTTTGATTCTCACTGGCTCAAGCCTTCCATCTTTCCAAGGTCAGTAAAATGAGGACCCTATGACGGCCATAGGCTGGCTCTGTAAACCGCTTAGAGAAGGCTGGAAAGCACTATAAAGCGGTATATAAGTCTAAGTGCTATTGCTATTGCTCGATCTGTGTTTGGGTTTAACAAGGCCCTTATATTCCACTCCGGAGAATTTTTCAGGTTTTCTTCTGCTTGGAAAGGAATTTTGAGAGCAAATTCTTCTGTCAATTTGAAAAAGAATCCAACAGAAAAATACACAGGGCACAGTTCTGGTGTGCCATGGCCCACGGCCAGTTGCGTCCAGCTTTTCTTGCTGTCCTCACATTTGGCACAAGCATAAGTAGATTAGGAAGGATTGTGCGGGTTAAATAATGTGATTAGTGCATTAGCTCTGTCGGGCATTAGCCCCAAATTCTTCAATCCGCCTTAATGCCTGCAGAATATTGGCATTTCTCCGAGGTTGACAAGTAATGCTCTCTCTGCCAACGGGTGATGAGATTCAGGGGTTCCAGGAAATCTTTTTTCATCTTCGGCATTGCTCTGGTGGCTAATGGTTGCCTTCTATCTCCTACAGCACAAGACACAGATTTTGTGGCACCCTTTGTGCATGCAAATGATTTCATCTGCATTTGTCTGCACTGATGAATGACTTGCTCAGTCGTCGCATATTAATTGGCTATGCCCCGAAGTTCGGTTTGCTTTTTATCTTTAATATTGCTATGTCCCTTATAAATGCCACCTGATTACTATTTAAGTGTGAAGGAGTCAGGTCTCCTTGGAATCAAGCTTGCCTCATCATCATGGGCAAAGTTGTAGTTTTGGCAGAAGAAATACAGAGGGGGCTGCCGCTGCTTTTGTCCTGGGTGTTAGGCGTTCTAAATACCATGTATGAAATCATCAGAGACCAAGGCAGAATCATCCTTAAAGTTCCCTTTTAATCATACAGGCAAGTTAGCACGTCTATGGAATTCCAACTCTAATGTTCTTCCTGGAATTCCACCCAGTTGAAAGTTCATGATCTATCCCCACACCCACAAATCCATCACATGTTCCAATCATCATCTTCCACGCTGGCATCTACACCCCTCTGCTTCCGGTCAGGTGTCGAGGTGCAGAGACAAAAGATGACCTTGAGCTTCTATAAAAGAATGACAACAATACATTCCACAATCCTACTCCTTTCTATTCCTCCCTCCCAACTACTACACTAATGAAACAGCATAAGAAATTAATAAAAAGTGTGGCAGGCCAAAGATCCTAAAAAGAACATAACTACAGGCCTGACACTGGGGATGTTTGGACTTTGTTGCTCTTTTCCACACTGTCAGGGTTCCAAATAGCATCCAAAAGTAAATCAAAGTCCAAGGCAAAGTATTGCTCAAAGTTCCAATTGATGAAGAGCGCCATGTTGGCACATCTGGGAAAACCCGAATCTGAAAGCTTCCCGGTTTCCCCCACCCAGTTGAAAGTTCAAGATCTTGCCCCCAGACCCACAAGTCCATCCCATGGTCCAATCTCCCACTGCCATGCTGGCAGTTGCACCCATCCAGTTCTGGTCAGGTGCAGAGGTGCAAAGACAAAGGATGACCTTGGCTTTCTAGAAAGAATTTTGTTATGGCTGCATAGCACCTAACTCGTACAATCCCCCCTCCCATTTCCCCACAATAGAAAATGCATAGTAGAATAATAAAAAGCGTGACAGGCCAAAGATCCAAAAGAAAAGATGGCTGCAGGCCTGACACACACTCTTTCTGGTATTTCAGCATCTTTTTTTGTCTTGTGATGGCCAGAACTGGGCTTGGCCTGGCATATCACTTCCTGCAATCTTGACAATATACCTCTGTTTAATAGAAATAGCACTTAAACTTATATACCGCTTCACAGTGCTTTACAGACATCTCTAATTGGTTTAGAGAGTCAGCCTCTTGCCCCCAACAATCTGGGCCCTCATTTTACCAGCCTCAGAAGGACGGAAGGCTGAGCAAACCTTGAGCCGGTCAGGATCAAACTCTTGGCAGTCGGCAGAATTTAGCCTGTAATACTGCATTCCTACCACTGCGCCATGATGGCTCTTCTTGATACAGCCCAAACCTATATTGGCTTTCTTGGCAGCTGCATCACATGGTTGGCTCATGCTTAATCTTGGTCTACCCAGGATACTTGGGAGTACCACTGCTATCTTGCACCTGCACTTCGCGGTCTTCCTACTACATATAGGACCTTAATGTTTCTCACCACTGAACTGCATCAGAAAACAGCTGTAAGAGGCACTGAAGATTGTTTGGGGAGGGAGAGGTGTTTTATCCAAAGATGTACCTAGTCACATTTCGGTGCCAAATAATACAACACCTACTGCTTAAAAACAGGATCCAAGGAATCAGGGCTGCCAACAACACATTTTCTCAACCTTTTAAGCTTAAGGGGACTGAAAATGATAACATGATTAAACATACATAGGGAAGACAAGTGTTTCTGGAGAAGAAACTGCTTGGGTTTTCTCACTTGCTTTGCAGAGAATATGATTAATTACACAGTCTGTAGTGTATCCTTGGATCTTCAAAAAAAACGTGTGGAAATGGGCAGGAGGATCTTTGGAGGAGGGAGGAGAATCAAGAAGGTCAAGATAGAATAAAGAGAGTTGGAAGGGAATGTGGAGGTCTTCTAGTCCAGCCCTCTGCTCAAAAGATTCAATATATAGAACAGAACAGAAATGAGAATAGAATAGAAATGAGAATAGAATAGAAATCAGAATAGAATTGAAATCAGAATAGAATAGAATAGAAATTAGAATAGAGTAGAGTAGAGTAGAACAGAACAGAACAGAAATAAGAATAGAACAGAACAGAATGAGAGTAGAGTAGAGTAGAGTGTTGGAAGAGACCATGGAGGTCTTCTAGTCCAACCCCTTGCTTAGGCAGGAAACCCTATGCCACTTCAGACAAATAGTTGTCCAATCTCTTTTTTAAAACTTCCACTATTGGAGAATTCACAACTTCTGGGGGCAGGTTGTTCCACTGATTAATTGTTCTCACTGTCAGGAAATTTCTACTCAATTCTAAGCTGCTTCTCTCCTTGATGAGTTTCCACCCATTGCTTCTTGTCCTGCCTTCTGGTGCTTTGGAGAATAGCTTGACTCCCTCATTTTTTGGGGCAGCCACGATGGCACCCTCAGACCCCAAGATCCTTTTTTTGAGTGCCTGGCACTAACACAAAGCAGGACAATCCTGGAGGCACAATTAATGAAAACATCCACCTGCCCAGCTGTGAACAAAACAACTCACTTCCTTTAGATTTCTTTGGTGAGCTCATGTGAAAACAACTGTATGTACAACCGGGAGAATATTTCTGCAAATTGTCTTGCCTTCTACACTTGGGAATCCTTATTCATAGTCCTTTGATCCCAACTGAAGAACACATTCAAAGGAAAGGAGGCCATGCATTTAATTGTACAACATCCTCTCTAATCAAGAGGCTTGTCTAACCATGAAAATGTCAGTTTCCTTATGTCTGAAGCAGAAAGTCAGGAAACTTAGATTGGATCTGATATTTATTTGCCTTGGTGTTGTTGGGCTAGGCTCCCACTTTATTTCAGGACAGGGCAGGCAATTTGTTTGATGGGCAGGCATCCAAAAGGAAGCATTTGTGAACTATTTCCTAAAATGAAAAGGTTGATTCAACACTGGCTTATCTGGAAAAAGGAGTCTTTTAGTTTCAGCACTTGGGAAAAAGAGGGTCAAGGAACACTTAGACACCCTGCCTTAATCTCCCCTCTTTCTTCTCTACTCTATCTATCTATCTATCTATCTACCTACCTACCTACCTACCTACCTACCTACCTACCTACCTACCTACCTACCTATCTATCATATCTATCATCTTCCTTCTATCATCTATATGTCTGTCTGTCTGTCTGTCTGTCTGTCTGTCTGTCTCTCTCTCTCTCTCTCTCTCTCTGTCTCTCTATCATCTATCTATCATCTATCCATCTATCCATCTATCCATCTATCCATCTATCCATCTATCCATCTATCCATCTATCCATCCATCCACCCACCCACCCACCCACCCACCCACCCACCCATCCATCCATCCATCCATCCATCCATCCATCCATCCATCCATCCATCAATTTATCCTCTATCCTCTATCCTCTATCTACCATCTATCATCTATCATCTATCATATATCAATCTATCAATCTATCATCTATCTATCATCTATCAACTATCTTCTATCTTTTATTCTCTGTCTGTCTGTCTCCCCCCCTCTCTCTATCATCTATCTATCATCTATCTAGCTATCTATTTATCTATCCTATCATCTATCTGTCATCTATCTTATATCTTATATCATGTCTGTCTGTCTGTCTGTCTGTCTGTCTGTCTGTCTATCTATCTATCTATCTATCTATCTATCTATCTATCTATCTATCTATCTATCTATCTATCTATCATCTCTCTATCCTTATAAGGCCACCTAACTCACTCACAGTGAGTCTGGGTGGCTTATAGAAATAAAATCTCAAATCTAAAACCCAGTAAATTCCACAGGGGACAACCGGCTAATCCTTTCAACCCGGAAGTACTTTGGTGCTCCTGACCTGACTGTAGTGTTATAAAGAATGATTATAATATTGTTATGTAGAAGAGATTAAGAGATTCCACGATACGTCTTTACACTGAATCTAAATAAAGAAGTGTGATATGATTCTTGCTTGCCTGATCCTGCTTTGCTGTAGTGGCTTCACAGGTATTTCATACATTGATTTTTGTGTGTGTGTGTGTGTGATTTTACAATCCATTACAAACTAACATAAAATGAAAAGAAGGAAGAGGATGGATGGCTAAAGCTAAAAAGTGACCAAATAAAATAAATACATAAGAAAGGTGACCTTTGGATTTTCCAGTACAAAGACTAGTACAGTCATCTTTCTCTAAGTTTAAATGAATAATATCAATACTTAAAAACCTTTGAAATGGCAATACGCAACTTTCAAAGAAAACAATACTCGTTATTCTTAGTTTAACTTTAAATTTAACACATAATAGTTATTAACTATAAATAACCCCTCACCATATATTTAACAATCCACAATATTTCTTTAATCAAATCAGCCCTAATCCTCAAATCCCAAACTTCATTTTTCTCTTTTTCCTGCAGGAGATCTAACAATGGTCTCCAGGCTTCTAGAAATTTAGTCAAAGTATTGTCTCTAATCAAAGTAGTCAATTTTGCCCATTTCAGCTAGCTCCATTAGTTTCAAAAAAGCATTCTTCCGTTGTGGGTTTATGCTCCTTTTCCATCTTTGTGCATATAAGAGCCTTGAAGCCAGTGTCACAGACAGGAAGAAAATCCTGTGTTTTCTTTCTACTCTTGCGTGGATTAATTTGGAGGCCAGAGGTCGACACCCACAGTTTTGGTCACCACATTATAAAAAAAGATGTTGAGACTTTGGAAAAAGTGCAAAGAAGAGCAACTAAGATAATTGGAGACAAAAACAATATGAAGAACTGTTTCAGGATTTGAGTTTTGCTAGTCTAGAGAAATGAAGGACTGGGGGGGGGGGCGGGGGCATGATAGCAGTCTTCCACTATTTGAAGGGCTGCCACAAAGAAGAGGGGGTCAACTTATTCTCCAAAGCACCAGAAGGCAAAACAAGAAACAATGGATGGACACTAAAAAGGAGAGAAGCAACCTGGAATTGAGGAGAAACTTCCTAACAGTGAGGACAATTAACCAGTGGAGCAGAAGTTTTGGGTGCTTCAGCATTGGAGGTTTTTAAAAAGAGACTGGACAACCACTTGTCTGAAATGGTATAAGGTCTGCTGCTTGAGAAGGGGGCTGGACTAGAAGACCTCCAAGGTCCCTTCCAGCTCATTCTATTCTGTTCTGTTCTGTTCTATTCCATTCCATTCCATTCCATTCTATTCCATTCCATTCCATTCTATTCTGTACATTTCATTCCACTCCACAGTTTGGAGAGAAGCAACTTGGAACTAAGGAGAAACTTCCTAACAGTGGGAACGATTAACCAGTGGAACGACTTTCCTTCAGAAGTTGTGTTTCCATCACTGGAGGTTTTTAAGAACAGACTGGACAGTCACTTGTCTGAGATGGTAGAGGGTCTCCTGCTTGAGCAGGGGGCTGCACTAGAAGACCTCCAAGGTTCTTTCAGCTCTATTCTGATTGATTGAAGATGAAACTTTGCCATGTGCCCAACCTTTCTTTAACCTTCAGTGGCTATGCAATGGGGTAGGAGAACTGAGCCATCATCCCACCATCCCAGGTAACAGGAGCGATGCACCTGGTGGTAACATCTTACTGGCTTTCTTAATCAAACACGTTTCCTCTGAATCAAAGCCAACAGGAGTTCAGATAGCTGTTCCTGACTGCTTAAGTTGTTTTTCCACCCCTCCTTATGTCAGGCCTGCAGGCCTGGGCATGGCTTATCTAGTGAAGAAAAGGACCAGGGGAGACAGGATAGCAGACTTCCAGTATTTGAAGGGCTGCCACAGAGAGGAGGAGGGCAAGCTATTCTCCAAAGCACCCAAAGGCCAGACAAGGAATGATGGATGGAAACTGACCAAGGAGAGATTCAACCTGGAAATAAAGAGAAATTTCCTGACAGTGAGAACAATCAACCAATGGAACAAAAGTTGCCTTCAAAAGTTGTGGGAGCTTCATCCCTGGAAACTTTCAAGAAGAGACTGGACTGCCATCTGTCAGAAATGGCGTAGGGTCTTCTGCTTGGGCAGGGGGTTGGACTAGATGACCTACAAAGTGCCTTCCAACTCTGTTAATCTGTATCTTTATCTGTGAAATGTCTATTTGTTGTTTAAATCACAAATCTGTTGAAGGGGGCTGGGGAAGAGCCCCAAATCCATGTGGATGGCAAATGGCTGTGCTTGATATTTTTGGAGAGGGGTGTGTGTGTATGATGAACATGGCTGGAGCTACACAACAGAGGCAGACGGCTTTATTTTGGAACTGCAATGTGCCTATTTTAGGATCTGCACCATCATTCTGTACTACTCCCCACCTCAAGCTGGGCTATCAATTTCCAGGAATCATGATCACAGTTGCACAAAGGAGGCTTGGGGGATACAGGGCGACCTTGGAGCGCAGGTTGCCCGCTCGGCAGTGAATGCACTTTAAGGAACCGGGGAGATTGTGCAAGCTTTCACCCCCACCCCACCCCGCCCCGCCCCCCAAGCGCCAAGAGGTTCACACCATCGCTAATTTTAAAGTGCCTTAGCAGTGGAAGTGTTAGGTCTCCCAGGCAATAGAGAGCCACCGAACATGTGGTGCTAAGATGTTTCTGCTAATGGTGTTAAAATCTCACTCTTCACGAGCTGTGAACCATGGAAATTAGACTCTGTCGATTCTCTAGCAGGTGTCACTGTGGCTTGGCGAGCATCTCTTGGGGCAGAGGGGGGGGGAACTTTCCAGTAAGAGCCTGCAGAAAGGTGAGAAGCTGAACCCAAAATACAAGCGTCTGTGCATTGTGCAAAACAGACTCTTTTCCATTTAACACCCTGCAATTGCGCGGTTTGGGGAATTAGCAGTCCCAGCGCATCCGGGAAAGGCCATTGTGCAGTTTCCAACCCAAAGCCAAAACCTGAGCTGGGGGGGGAGGGGGGTCTGCAGGGTATGGTCAAAACAGTCAAGACCAGGGGTGTCAAACTCCAGGCCCATGGGCTGGGACCCTGTGCTTAAATCTTGCCCATGGGGCTGCCCTGGAAACAGCAAAGGACTGGCCCACAAGGTGCCTCTGCTAGTGAAAAGGAGCTCGGGGGGGTGGGGGGTGCTGGGAGGATATGTGCACCCTCCCGAGCTCCGTTTTCGCTGGCAGAGAGAGCTATCAAAACAAACTGAAAACAAAACGGAAGGAGAAATGTTTCCCCTTTTGCATTTGAGCATGCGAGAAGGGACAGGAAAGGAGAAATGGAAAGATAAAGAAAAAGAAGGGAAGATGGGACAAGAGCAAGGAAGGAAAAATGAGGAAAGAGGGGAAGGAAGAAGAAAGGAGAAGGAAGAGGGAAGGAAAAAGAAGGAAAGGGAAGGAGGGAGGGAGGGAGGAAGGAAGGAAGGTAGGTAGGAAGGAAGGGAGATTATAATGAGAGTGAGGGAGGGTCTGAGGCCTTAGCACTTGGCCACCATAGGTGTCCACAACACGAGTGATGTTGGATTTCCCATGCCAACTTGGAAGACTTGAAAGAACAGGGTAGGAGAAATTTGATCTGTGAGGCTGCTAGGAGTTGTAAATGATGACGCAAAATCATCCAATCCATCAAAATTTCTAAGAAGTTGTCAAACCCTGGAAAATCCTGCATCATGCCTATCCGGACTTCAACCTTCTGAGGTTGCAGCTTCAGAAGGTGCTGGAGGAAACTCTTATTGCTAACTCTTATTACTAGCAGAGTACTGAAGCAACACTTGGGCTGACTCCTCCCTCAACGACAGGCACGTAAGAGGGAGGTGAAGAGGAGTGCAATCAGATTTGCAAGATTTTGTCACTGAGCATCTTCAGAGAGGCTGCAAAGATGGCATGGAAACCAAGGTTTATCTAGGAAGATTAAGAGGTCAGGGTATATTTATCCTGGAGAAGATCAGAGGTATGATAGCAGTTTTCAAGTGTCCAAAATGTTGTCTGTTGTCACCCTGGAGATAAAGCAACATTATTCTCTTGTCCCGGAGAGTAGGACTAAAATCAATAGGTTAAAATGACAAGTAAGGAGGTTAGACATCAGAAAGAAGGTCCCTACTATACAAGCTGTCAGCCAGCTGAATGGGATGCCACATGAAATCCCGAGCTCTGCTTTCCTTAATTTTCTTTTTTCAAATAGAAGCTAGATGGTCTTTGTCAGAACTGTTTTAGTCAAGATAGCACCATGCGGGGCGGGTGGGGGCTGGAATAGATGACCTTAGATATTGGAACGCTGCTATCATGTCATCCCTCGTCCTTTTTAATGAAAAGAAGGACTAGGAGTGACATGATAACAATGTTCTAATATTTGGGGGGCTGCCACAAAAAAGAGGGAGTCAAGCTATTCTCCAAAGCACCTGAGGGCAGGACAAGAAGCAACTGATGGAAACTCATCAGGGAGAGAAGCAACTTGGAACTAAGGAGAAATTTCCCAACAGAACAACTAATCAGTGGAATGAATTGCCTCCAGAAGTAGTGAATGCTCCAACACTGGAAGTTTTTAAAGAATAGATTGGACAACCATTGGTTTGAATAGTATAACCCTTCCTGCCTGGGCAGCGGGTTGGACTAGAAGACCTCCAGCTCCACCTTCCAAGCCTTTCAACTCTGGTTTGATTCAATTGAATGATCCCATAGAGACAGGTTTCTGAATGGAAGGCGTTGGTCTGGGTTCAGTTCCAAGCTGGGAGAAAGACACTGGAAACACGGAGGCTGATTGGAAAGATGGTTTATTGATGAACAGGACCACATGGGCTTGAGGTCTTGGATAGCTGACCACACGGAGTGAAGAGTGAGTGTTAGTTATCTTGGGCTGTGAACTTGAGCTTCCTGTTCCTGTGGCAAGGGCATGTATTCTATTGGCTGTCAGACTCCCACGTGGAGTCATGTTTGTCTGAATCAAGTTTCGTTGAACCTTGGGCTGATGTCATGAAGGGGCTTGGTATCATGTGGCGAGCTCTGCTGATAGATAATCCTATGATGTCCTGGAGGGTCCTGTCTTAATCCCATCACCCTGGAGTCGGAGGTCTTTTGTCTTGTAGATAGGCTGGCCCAGTCTTTCTCAATGGTCACCAAATATCTGTTGGAGGCAGGGAGCTGTTCTCTGTCTTGTTTCTTCTTTTACCACCCGGGGAAATATAATATTCTGCCTTTTTAATGTTTCTCAAAGTATTTCATTCTTCTAGCAGGGATGGTGGGTTCTAACTTTCTTCAAAGTCTTCAACTTTAAGGCACTGAAGAAAATCAGGCCTCCACGATTCACTGCTTTTTAGCACTACAAATAAAGCACATGTTGTTCAAATATTATACTAATGGTCCTTGACTTATGATCACAGTTGTCACCAAAATTTCCATTGCTATGTAAGGCTAAATGAGTCACACCTGATTTTATTTTTTTGTCCACGGTTGTTAAGCAACTTATTACAGCTGTTAAGTTAATCATATAGTCACTAAAGAAATCTGGATTTCCCCCATTGACCCCTCCGGTTGCAAATGGCGATCCCATGACCATGGGATTCAGCATCCATCATAAATATATGCCAGTTCTCAAGCACCCAACTTTCCATCACACGACCGTGGTGTGTGCTATGACGGTCGTAAGTGGGAGGAGTCTCTTGGCTCTCTGACTTTGCAAGTTGGCTGAAGGAACCTTGTCACCTCATTAATCTCTTGGTAGTGGAAAAAAAGACTTTTTAACCTCCTCCTGCAAAATCTCATTTTTCTAGGTTGGGAGAGGCCACTCGCCACATAACACAACCGTTGCTCTTTGTTGTGTAATTTGGAGGCTGCTATGCTCTCTGTTGTGCCAGCCTGGCATTTCTGCCTTAAAAGGGGTGCAGGGGGAACGCTTCAAATGTTTATTGCAATAAAACCCTTGCAGCTATCTTATTAAGAATTGGCAGGACTAACGCTCTCTAAAGAGTTTAACATCCCTCTTATTTTCATCCCGTTCTACCCCCAAACGAAGCAGCTGCAAGCAGGCATTTTGTTGTGTACCCATTATAGTTGATGGGCAAATTGGATTCCTCCCCCCCCCCTAAATGAAATCTCCAAGAAGGTCAAATCAAATTGCTTTCGTCTTGATTTTCAAAGTGCACGTTAAACCATGTCATCTCAGAGGAGCTTTTTTTCAGGAGGCAACTGGACTTTCTTGACTTTTTCTTTTGAAGACGTTTCTCTTCTCATCCAAGAAGCTTCTTCAGCTCTGACCGGATGGTGGGGAATGGACGGATTTATATTCCTTGCTGGTCATTTGCGTCCTTTTAGAGGGTCGTTGAGGCCACTTGGAGATTTATCTGTGTCCTTGGGGTCACCTGAGTAGTGCAAATGGTTCCTGGAGTCTGCATTTTTTTCCCCTCTGGAAATCCATTCCTACTCCCACACCATTTGAAGAGTCTTCATCCCAAATTGTTTAGCTAAAAAGCTTCTGGATAAGAAAATACAATCTTCTGCCTCTTTTAATATTCCCCAAAACATTTTATTCTGGGGGGCAGGCTTCCTACATCTTGAAAAAAATGGGTCCCCTGCCTGGTACTCAGAGCTCAGGAGAAAGACTTCTGTAGTTTTGTCACTTTTGGTTTCAAAACGGCAACAGAAATTCCTTGCATTTGGGGTTTCCGAGAGGGAAAAACCACTGCAGGGTTGATGTTTCTGCACAACCTTTTGCCTTTCGCTCTCTTCTCAATCCCTTCACCCCAGTAATGCTGAGCAGAGCTTGCAAGCATTTTTGATCCTCTGAAACAACAAACCACAGCACATAAAAACACCATTCGCATTTACAAATAAGCACAACTTATTTATGCAACTATCTGCTGTTAGAGACCCTCCATTTTGCTTAGAATGAATAGATGAGATTTACAGTCTCATGAAGTAGCTGGAGCCCAACCCATCGTTTACTGTCAGCAACTAGGCTATAATTCTCCATCAGGGGTGGGATCCTTCTGTTTGCCATCAATGTTACAGACCTGGGCGAGGAGGGGTTAAACCTTGCCTTGACCAGTTGCTTTGAGTCATGAAAGCCAATTGGTTCTCCTCAGCAAGACCCGGAATGGAATGGAGTCTGGAGTGTGGAGCAGAGGTGGGTTGCTGCAGGCATTACTGCCGGCTCGGTGCATGCACAATTTTGCATTAAAAATGGGGTGGGGAACCATGCTGCACAGCTGCCAGTTGCGGTGACCCAGGCCAGCAAACCACTACTGGTTTGGCCAAACCGATCTGAACTGTTAGGAAACTACCTCTGGTGTGGAGCATGCAATGGACTGGACTAGACTAGACTAGACTAGACTAGACTAGACTAGACCAGAACAGAACAGAACAGAACAGAACGAGTTGGAAGGGACCATGGAGGTCTTCTAGTCCAGCCCCTTGATCAAGCAGGAGAACCTATACCATCTCAGTAGAGGTGGTTTCCTACCAGTTCGCACCGGTTCAGTAGAAGCGGTTCGTCAAATCTACCGAACTGGTTAGAAGAGGTTTCACCGGTGGACCCGGAAGTAAGTTCTGGAACGCCTGCCCCAGCCCTGTCGTTTGCTCGCCCTGCCCGTTCTGTCGCAGCTCGCTCACTCGCTCCCCTGCCCATCCGCACTAAACTAGCCGAGGCTGCCACTCACTGATTGGTTGGAGTCCAGCCAATCAGTGAGCGGGCTGGAGTCGACCTGCTCACCTCTAACACCCATTTAAAAGCGCGGCAGGTCTTCCCTTCATTTCGTTTCGCTTCGCTTCGCCTTCCCTCAGGTAAGCAACTAAGCACAAGGAGGAGTGGTGGGGGCAGCGGGAGGCTAGCTTATGCCAGCTCGCAGTAAGCTGCGAACTGGCGTACGCCACGTGGCCGAAAGGAGGTGGGTGGCGGTGGCAGTAGCAGCAGCAGCAGGGGGGAGGAAGGGAGGCTAGCTTACACCAGCTCGCGGCTTTTGCGAGGCAAGGCCTGAAGGCCTTCCCTCGCGAAAGCCTCAAGCTGGCGTACGCCGCATGGCCGAAAGGAGGTGGGCAGCGGCGGTGGGAGGGAAGAGCTGGTGTGTGCCACCAGTGGCGGTAGTGGGGGACAAGCTGGCGGAGGCAGCAGCAGCGGGGAGCCGAGCTGGTGTGTGGCGGCGGCAAGCTAGCTTACTGTAGTGTAGTCCTCAGCTTACAACCACAATTGAGTCCAATATTGTTTTATTTCTTCTGCAGTTAGTATTATTTAACAGAATGAAGAGGCAACAGAGTATGACCGTTAGGACAGTCATCTTTCCTATGTAAGTAGCTGTTTTATTGCTTTGTGTGCTTGTTTCATCCTTAATATAGTAGTGCAAGCAATTAAAGTCTTCCTTTCTGTATCTCTTTGTGCAGGCCATTCATTGGAGCAAGGTGGCCAATGGGTGACTTCAACACACAAAAGGACAGTAAACTTCCTTTTCTATTATTTTGTGTGCTTGTTTCACCCTAATACAGTGCATGCGATTAAAGTCTTTCTTTCTGTGTCTCTTTGTGCAGGTTATTGGAGCAAGGTGGTGAGGTGGTAGTGTGCAGAAGGCAGTAATCTTCCCTCTGTAAGTAGCTGTCTTTATTGTTTTGTGTGCTTGTTTCATCCTAATGCAGTGCATGCAATGGAAGAGTTAATTTATGTGTCTCTTCTTTGTGCAGGCTATTCATTGGAGTCAGTGATACTGAAGACTGGCAAGGACAGTCATCTTCCTTCTGTAATTAGCTCTTTTATTGTTTTGTGTACTTATTTTAATCTTATCGTAGTTTATCCATTGGGGCAAAGAATTCAGTGACATTGTCTTGGCCACTCCACCCGGTCACATGGGTGGCAAGCTACTCCCACCCGGTCACATGGCCAGCAAGCCACTCCCACCCAGTCACATAGGCGGAAAGCCACTCCTACCCAGTCACATGGCCAGCAAGCCACTCCCACCCAGTCACATGGGCAGCATAAAGCAGGTCACACCTACAGAAGAAGTTCCAAAAATTTTTGAAACCCACCACTGCATCTTAGACAAGTGACAACTGTCTAGTCTCTTCTTTAAAACCTCCAGTGATGGAGCACCCACAATTTCTGGAAGCCAGTTGTTCCACTGGTTAATTGTCCTCCTTGTTAGGAAGTTTATCCTCAATTCCAAGTGGCTTCTCTCCTTGATTAGTTTCCATCCATTGTTTCTTGTCCTGGCCTCTTGTGCTTTGAAGAATAATTTGACCCCCTCTTCTGTGTGGCAACCCCGCAAAAACTAGAATGCTGCTATCATGTCACCCCTAATTCTTCTTTTCTCTAGACTAGCCAAACCCAATTCCTGCAGCTGTTCTTCCCATGTTTTAGTTTCCAGCCTTTTGATCATCTTAGTTACTCTTCTCTGTACTTCTTCCAAAGTCTCAAGACCTGTTTTGTAGTAGGGTGACCAACATTGGTTGCAGTTGGAGCAGCTGCAAGAGCCTGCTGGCTCCATCTTCTGTTGATAGAATCTGGAAATGTCTGATAGGGAGGTTCAGACCCCCAGGGACTCCAACAGCACAATCTACACACACCTCTCGGAGACTTTTGTGCCAATCAGGTGGGAGAAAGACAGCTTAAGGACGAAAGAAAGGCAGAGACGGTTGAAATGCCTCTAACGAGCTGACAGTGGCTCAGTCATAACCAGCCTAAGTGAAAATTTATCGCTTCATTCGGAACTCACTTAATTGACGGGGAGGTTGGGCATGTGTTTGTTTACCAAGCAAATTGGACGAATGGCATCAAGCGGGCTTGGCTAATTGCCCAGCGGAATGGAAAGCTTGTCTGACAAGGCTGTTCATTAACCCATCGGCTACAGATGGGTGCCCCGTGAATGACTGGCCACCCAGGGGACTCCCCTCAAGCCCACAGCTGTGGAGAAAATGCCCGGCCTTCCTTTCCAATGAGGGTTGGGGTTGGCATTTCAGTCATCTGTGAAGGAAGGAGGTCTCTGCTCCCTTGGGATTCATACGAAAGGAGGCCCTGGCCCCGTTTAGGATGAACAAGCAAAGAAATATTGGAGTAGCAGTCATATCTCAATACTGAAAATTCTTAAAGTGAACATAAAGATAAAACCAGAAACCTTTCTCTTCGGTTTAATGGGTAAAAGACCTTGGGGAAAAAATACAGAACTTCGATGTTATATGTGTTGACCAGGCGTGCGATCCAGTGGTGGGTTTCAAAATGTTTTAGAACCTCTTCTGTAGGTGTGGCCTGCTTTGTGGGAGTGGCTTGCCAGCCACGTGACTGGGTGGGCATGGCCAACTTGTAAAATGAAACTCACTTAACAACGCTCTTGCTTAGCAACCAAAATGTTGGCTCAGAAACTCTGGCATTTGAAGCACGCAAGTCTTAAAGCTGTGAAGTTACAAAACCCTCGCACCTTTAACCCTTTAGAAAAAAAAAACCCAGGGGTGTTCAAACTTGACAACTTTAAGACTTGTGGACCTCAACTCCCAGAATTCCTCCTCCAGTCATGTTGGCTCAGGAACTCTGGCATTGAAGCATGCAAGTCTTAAAGCTGTCAAGTTACAAGACCCTTGCACCCCTAACCCTTTAGGAAAAAAACCCCAGGGGTGTTCAAACTTGACAGGTTTAAGACTTGTGGACTTCAACTCCCAGAATTCCTCCTCTCACTGTTCATCTTGATGATGTGTAGACGGGTGGGGAGAAGGAGCTGGAACCGGATCTAAACGGCAAGGTAGATTTGTGGAACCTCTTCTATAGAACTGGCAGGAACCCACCCCTGGTGCGATCCTACCAGTTTAGCAACCAGTTCGCTGAGCGCACTCTGAGGAAGAGATGAAGAAGCTTCTTGGATGAGAAACGAAATGTCTTCAAAGAAAAAAACAAGAAAGTCTTGTTGCCTTGTTGGAAGAAAAGTCCTTCTGGGTTCATCTCCAAGTGGGGAAAAAGACACTGGAAACATGGAGGCTCCTTGGAAAGATGGTTTAATGGTGGACAGGATCACATGGTTTGAGCTCCTGAACGGAAAAGGGGGATCCCATGCTTCCAGATGTTGGGTGAAGAAGAGAAAAGATGTTGAAAGTCCCTGGATTTATGCCCTCTCTGGTCTTTGATCTTGATCTTGGATTCTGATTGGTGGTCAGGCTCCCATGGGGCGACGCAGGGGCAACTCGGTAGGCTGTTTTGAATTCAGGTTTGGTTGAGCCTTGCTTCTTCCCAGGTGCCCTTTGGTGAGATGGGTAAAGGACTAATACTATCATGCCTTAATCCCATCACCCTGGAGCTGAAGGGGGGAAATCTTTGTTGTGTAGAATAGACTGGCTCAGGCCTTTTAATGGCCCATTGACAAAGGTGGTGGCTATTAAGAGTGAGTCTCCTTTCTGCCTAAAAACACGTTTCTCCATTTCTTCTCCAGGGAAATACAATACGCTGCCTTTTCAATATTTCCCAGGATATTCCATTTTTCTAGGAGAGGGGTGGGTGCTAACTTCCTACAGCCTCTTGAAAAAAGCATCTTTGGGGGTCTCCTTCCCCCACTTCTCTCTCTGTTGGTATTTAGAAACGGAGCCAGGTTCTATAACGTGACTGGTCTCAGGGAATCTTGGTCGCTCCCCATTAACCAAGCTCCTGGCTGCAGTGCTTTCCTGGCGGATGTTCTCCATCTCTTTCTCTCCTTGGAAGGTGTCCTGCCAGGGAATCTTCTGCTTCTGCGTGTACAAAACCGGAACTAAAAAGCACAACTCTGAGATAAGCCTGCTGGATTTACTTGCTGACCTTGAAGTGGAAAAGAGATGCTTTTCCTGAAGCCAAAGCTGAACATGCTGCAAAACCCCGTTTCTCTCTCCCAGAACTACCAAAAAGGGGGAGACATCAGCCATCCTGTCCTCAGGATCCTGGGGGGAGCTTATTTTAGGATAAGGCTGCACCATTTTTTTGAGGGGTGTGTGTGATGCTTGGTGAGGAGAGAGGTGCAGGAGCCGTGCTCTAAAGAAAGTCGATATAAGCCGGGCGCGGGGCAAAACTTCATTTTATTTCGTTTCAATCTAATTCAATAGAATTCCATTAATATGATCGCTCCCTCTACATTTTTTCACACTTTCTAGGCTGCGCAAAGCTTGGCTGATATAATTCAAAAGCAATTTGCCCGAATTGGCAAATTGATTCAGTACATGGAAGGGAAGTCCGTGATTTAAGTCGTTTTGTGCACTTTCAGGCAGGTCCAGAGAGGAGGATTAAAAAGCAAAGGTGCTGGCTGTAACTGAACCCTCCCGCCCTCCGGTTTTCGTGTGTGTGTGTGTGTGTGTGTGTGTGTGTGTGTGTGTTGCGTTATCTACACATGCACACTTTTACTGTACCCAAAGGACCCTTTGAACTGAGTCATAAATTTGAATGAGACTGTGGTTGATTTTTATACTTTATTTATTTACCTGGATATAAGATTAAGCCTGTAAGATCGGATGACATCAATCAATCAATCAGTCAATCAATCAAGATTAGCTCCCCTCTCCTCCCCTCAAAATTTTTAAAATAGAGATGCACTATTAAATGGGAAAAAAAGGGGGGGAAGGGGAAGACAGAAAAGAAAATATTAAATGTATAAGCATATATTCAAGAGCCAGATATAAAGCAGAGGGAAACATAACTAGGGTAGATTAGCAAAGGTAAGGGAATATAAGAAATGATAATAAATTATATTCGGGTTTGCGGAAACACCATCCCAAGGAAACATAAACTGAGATTTGAAAGAGGCACCTATAACAACAGAAAAAGAAAGGGAGAGAGGAGGAGAGGAAGAGGAGGGGCAGAAGAAAGAAGTAAGGAGAGAAGGGTGGAAGGGAGAGAAAGAGAAGGAGAGAGGGTAGGAAGGGGGAGGGGAAGAGTAGGAGTAGGGGAGAGGTAAGGGAAGAAGGAAGGGGAAGGAGAAGAGGAAGGAAGGAAGTAGAGGAGGGAGGGAGAAAAGAAAGGGAAAATAAGATGATGTTACAACAGGCGGAAGGAATGGTAAATAAAACAACCCAAACTGTATATTATAACCTATTAAATGAAATAATAAATGTATAAGAATGACAAGTGTAAAGAAGAATACATACATTGTAAGAATGTATACTTACAATGGTATGTAAGAGAATAAATTAAAAAAAAAAACTTAGATGAGTGGCCCAGGATCATCCTGCGAGCATCCATGGCTGGTAGCAACCTACAAGCTGACTCTCCCACTCTTCCTCTTGGGCTGAGAAGGGAGGAACTGACCCAGAATCCCCTGGGGAGCATCAGAACCTGCTGCCAGGCCATACCCGTAACCCTACACTGCACCCCACATCCCTACAGATGTTCTCCACAATGAAAAGCTTGGAGAAAGAGCTGTGTTTACAACAGGGGTGAAATGCTACTGGTTCGGTCTGGTTCGGCCAAATCAGTAGTAAAAATGCTACCTGTTCACCCGAACCGGTGGTAAAAAAAAAATGCTACCAGTTTGGGCGAAGCGGTTTTTCCAACGATCAGCTGTGATGTGCAATTTATATTAGCTAGAAAGCAGGATTTCCTGCTTTCTAGCTAATATAAATTGTGTGGCACAGCAGATTCCCCCACCTGGCTATCGTTTACCTTTGCAGGTGCGCTCTGCACATGCGCGGAGTGTCCTGTGTGTCAGGGTTCCAAATAGCATCCAAAAGTAAATCAGAGTCCAAGGCAAAGGGTTGCTCCAAGTTCCAATTTATGAAGAGAGCCATGTTGGCACATCTGGGAAAACCCGAATCTGAAAGCTTCCCGGTTTTCCCCCACCCAATTGAAAGTTCAAGATCTTGCCCCCACACCCACAGGCCCATCCCATGGTCCAATCTCCTACTGCCATGCTGGCAGTTCCACCCATCCAATTTGGGTCAAGTGCAGAGGTGCAAAGACAGAGGATGACCTTGGCTTTCTAGAAAGAATGTTGTTATGGCTACATATCATCTAACTCTGTACAATCCCCCCTCCCATTTTCCCACAATAGAAACAGCATAGTAGAATAATAGAAAGTGTGGCAGGCCAAAGATCCGAAAGAAAAGATGGTTGCAGGCCTGACGCTGTGCACGTGTGGAGGTGGCTCACATTGCAACCGAACCATTAGCAAAGATAAGTGGATTTCACCCCTGGTTTACACGTTTATTTGCCTTTTTACCTAGGAGCTGAGGATGGTCTCACTAAGGCTTTATATAGAGTGGTATTAGTAGTCTGGACTTCCAACTCCCAGAATCCCCTAGCTGACATGGAGAATTCTGGGAATTGTAGTTCACGCTTCTTAACTTTACCAAGACTGAGAAGAGCCCCCAAGGTATTGGTGGGCCAGGACCGAGGGCCTAAATGTGGAGTTGCCTTTGATGAGGGTCAAAGAGAAAAGGCCTGAGGGAGAAAAAAACGGCCTCTTCCATCCAGCAGGACATTTTAATGACTTGTCACTCAGGCCCGGAGAGACAACGCCGGAGCTGCCCCGCCAGGCCCGTGTCAGGCAGAAGTGCCAAGATCCTGTCTTTGTCCCGCTGTGTGAATGGTGATTACAATCCCTGCATTTAAATAACAGGCTGAAGTCAGTTCTCGCAGGAGGCGAACATGGGAGAGGAACAATAACATCCATAGAAGCCAACGTGAAAAGCTGAATCCTTGACATCCGCTAAGTGATATTTTTTTTCTCTCCTCGGCGCATTAAAGTCCTTTCAGGAGAGAGAAGAAAACCTGTTGATGAAAGACAGAAGCTTTTTTTATTCGCATCTGCTGGTTAAGTTGTTTCTGTTCCCGGATGACCCCTCAAGGCAGCCTCCTTAAGACGGAAATGGCTTTTGTGATTTCCCCTTTTGTTACCTTTATGGATGGCCGGGAGATGGGCCTTTGTGGGCTGGTTTGGGCTGAAAGAAAAAAAGCACTTTGGCTCGCAGGAGAAAAATAAAAATTTCTGTGCAATGGGGAAGTAGGCTCTAGGATTTTGCTTCTGGGCAGGGGAAAAAAAAACCCCAAAGTGTTGAGGAAGTTAGCACCCACCCCTCTCCTAGAAAAATGAAATATTTTAGGAACTATTAAGAGGGCAGAATATTTCCCTTAAAAGCGAGGCAGAAATTCATCTCCACCCACCCACCTTTGTCAGTGGACCATTAAGGCCTGAGCCAGTGTATTCTACATAACAAAGATCTGCCTCCTTCAGGCAACCATATTTTGGACTCAGGACAGCTCCTGCATGACCCCATGGGAGTCTGACAACCAATCGGAATACAAGATCAAATTCAAAAGCCCGGAGAGGGCATAAAACTTGGGCATTCTCAGCATCTCTTCCCCTTTTCCTCCTGGACCTCAAACCATGTGATCCTGTCCATCATCAATAAACCTTCTTTCCAAGCAACTTCCATGAATCTCAGTGTCCTTTTCCCCCCACTTGGAACTGAACCCAGAAGGACGTTTCTTCCAACAGGTACAAAGTACAGATTAGATGAAACTCTGGATCAAAAACAGTCACTGTGAGAGGGACCTTGGACTCTTAGTGGAAGAGATCACTTAAATATGAGCCAGCAGTGTGTGGCAGCAGCCAAATATATATATATAATATATAATCCTGGGTTGTCTAAACAGAGGCATAGAATCAAGATCAGGTGAAGTATTAGTGCTGCTTTATAAAACCCTAGGAAGGCCACACCTGGAATAATAATAATAATAATATATTTATTTCTTAGCCGCACCCTCTCCCGAAGGACTCGGGGCGGCGTACAATGAAACAAGAATAAATATGTGGACAAAACAAACTATAACAGAGACCACCTGGAATAATAATAATAATAATAATAATAATAATAAAATAAATAATAATAATAATAATAATAATAATAATAATATATTATTCTTACCGCACCCTCTCCGAAGGACTCGGGCGGCGTACAATGAAACATATGAAATAAATATGTGGACAAAACAAACATATAACAGAGACATATACCGAGACACACACAAGACACACACAAGGAGGAGGTCGGTTGATAAATAAAAACAAATTAAAATACAGTATTTAAAAACCCCTAGATAATTAAATATAATTAAAATACCCAGTTAAAAACCCATCAAGAGCGATATGGTTAGATCAAAGTTGAGCCAGGCCAGCTACTTGGAATAGGTGGGTCTTAAGCTTAATACGAAAGGAGCGGAGGTCAGAGGTATTCCTAATATCCGGAGGGAGGTCATTCCACAGGGCTGGGCCCGCCACAGAGAAGGCTCTACTCCTAGGCGCCGCCCCACGACATTGTCTAGTGGACGGCACCTGGAGGAGTCCCTCTCTGTGCGAGCGAATTGGTCGCAGGGATGTATGGGGCAGAATACGATCCCGCAAGTAACTAGGTCTGCATCCAGTTTTGGTCCCCACATTACAAAAAAGATGTTGAGATTTTGGAAAAAGTGCAGAGAAGAGCAACTAAGATGATCAAAGGCCTGGAGACTAAAACATATGAAGAAGAGTTGGAGGATTTGGGTTTGAAACTGAGTTGGCGATCAGAAAGGTCAGCAGTTCGGCGGTTCAAATCCCTAGCGCCACATAACGGAGTGAGCTCCCATTACTTGTCCCAGCTTCTGCCAATCTAGCAGTTCAAAAGTACATTTAAAAATGCAAGTAGAAAAATAGGAACCACCTTTGGTGGGAAGGGAACAGTGTTCCATGCGCCTTCGGCACTTAGACATGCCAGCCACATGACCATGGAGGCATCTTGGGACAGCGCTGGCTCTTTGGCTTTGAAACGGAGATGAGCACCGCCCCCTAGAGTTGGGTACAATTAGCACATATGTGCGAGGGGAACACTTACCTTTACTCTAGAGAAAAGAAGAATGAGGGGGGGAACAGGGTAGCACTATTCCAGTATTTGAGAGAAGCTGGGTCAGAACACAAGGTCTTTCGAGTTACCTGAAGTTCCTCATCAGCAGTGCAACCCTAGTTCTCCATTGCATGTAAGGGAAGGCTCCCCATTCTTCTAGTTTTGCTTCCCATTAAAATTAAAGTCGCTTTAACAAGTACTCGGTTCATTTCTCTCTTGTCAAGAGTAGAGAAGTGGTTAGCTGTGGCCACTTGTCTCCCACATGTCTTGGTAGTCTCCTAGTAGAGTTGAGCTTATGTTTTTTTTTCCTAATATCATTGCCCTCCCCATGGGGCTGAGATGGGTACGTGAGAATTTCTCACGCAGAGGTCAAAATCACAGCATCTAACCAAACCAGTTAGCGTGGCTCTCTGGTAGTCTCACAACCCCAGATTTTCTCCAAAGAAGAGCTTTAGTTGTAGCATGACTGCAGTGCCATAGTTTTGACCTCATTAACCACGTCCTTTCAGCAAGCAGTCAGCCAGAGTGCAATTGTCTTCTGATGTTTTCTTCTCTACTTTAAGAGAAAAAACAGGGTCATCCATTAGTTTCCATGGATAACAACTAATCAAGGAGGGAAGCAACTTGGAATTAAGGAGAAACTTCCTAACAGTGAGTACAATTAACCAATGTAATAGAAGTTGCCTTCAGAATTTGTGGGTGCTCCAACAGTGGAGGTTTCTAGAAGAAGACTGGACAGTCATTTGTCTGAAATGGTAGAGGGCCTCCTTCTTAAGCAGGGGGTTGGACTAGAAGACCTCCAAGGTCCCTTCCAACTGTATTATTCTATTCTAAACCGAAGTATGCCTGCTGGTCCTATCAGAGCACAATGTCCATGCTAACATAGCTGTTGCCCCTTTCACCTCCATTCTGATCAATTGATAGATGATTCATCCCCCTGTGAGAAAATTGTGGGTATGTCTAGTCTAGTGAAAAGAAGGACTAGGGGAGACATGATAGCAGTGTTCTAATATCTCAGGGGCTGCCACAAAGAAGAGGGGGTCCAGCTATTCTCCCAAGCACCTGAAGGAAAAACAAGAAGCAATGGGTGGAAACTAATCAAGGAGAGAAGCAACTTAGAACTAAGGAGAAACTTCCTAACAGTTAGAACAATTAATCAGTGGAACAGCTTGCCTCCAGAAGTTGTAAATGCTCCAACACTGGACATTTTATAGAAGAGTTTAGAAAGCCATTTATCTAGAATGCTATAGGATCTCCTTCTTAAGCAGGGACTTGGGCTAGAAGACCTCCCAGGTCCCTTCCAACTTTTTTATTCTATTCTAAACTGAAGTATGCTTGCTGGTCCTATCAGAGTCATTGTATTACCCAGCCTATTGTGTGGGGAAGCTCTCCAACCAGAGGTGGGTTCCTACTGTTTTGGACCGATTTGGCTGAACCAGTAGTAATTTGGCAGCCTGGGTCACTGGAACCGACAGCCACCCAGGCCTGCCACACCCCCAAACAGGTTCTCCTACCACGCCGCCATCTTGATTTTTGGTTCTGCCCATGCGCAGAGCAATTTTCATTGCAGAAATGTATCCCCCCCCTTTTTTTTTAACGTTTTGTGCATGCACAGACCTTTTCAGGTGCAAATGTACCCGTGAGCAGAGCGTGCATTTGACGTGCACATGAGCAAAAAAATTTGCATGCCAAGCCGGCAGTAATGTTGCCAGCAACAACCCACCCCCGTCTCCAACCCTTCGACCTATTGGCCGTCCCTTCCCTGATCCTTTTCAACCCTTTTCCACGGTGGAGGGACTGGCGTGGGGTGGCTTGAGTTGGCTGGCCAAATGCTTGCTTTGCTTTTGGCAGCCCGTGACAAATTGTTCTGACATTTCGCACGGCCAGCGAATCCTTCCTTCTCCTGTCCTATTTGCCAAAATGATCCCCGTTCTATTCCAGAGAGAACATGCTCAGTATCGATCTGCTCGGGGAGGATGGGGGGGACAGAGATGTCACCAATTATTCCCGGGAGGTTTTGCAAAGCTGCACCTTCCTGCAGAAGGAAGCAGGCTTACAAGGTGGGTTCATAGGGGTTTGGTTTTTGGGGGGCTGGTTGGTTGTGTTGGAGACAAAGCCAAAAGATATAATGCCATTTGGGGTTACAAAATATCCGTGGGGTTACAAAGAAACACCCGGCCTGATTCATCCTTGTCATGTCAGGGGCTCAGGAACTCAACACACCTGAATTCCAGGATTTCCGCTGCCCCATCCTGGCCTGAACATCTCGCTCAATTACTACATTAAAATAAAGTTTGACGGTGTGCGAATGTTCAATGGCAGAAGGTTTCATGGATCGGAGGCAAAGTTTCTAAATTATGACGGGAGATCTCATTGAAATGATAAGAGTTTGGTATATTTTAGGTTATTATTTATTTTGGGGAGGGAGAAAGCCCTGGCATCACTTGAGATTCAGCAATAATTCTCAGAACTGAAAAAGTTTCTTTCTCTCTCTGTGTGTGTGTCTCTGTCTCTTTCTGTCTGTCTCCCCTCCCACTCTCCCTCTGTCTGTCTGTCGGTCTCTCTTTCTTTCTGTCTGTCTGTCTGTCTCTCTCTCTCTCTCTCACACACACACACACTGTCACTCTCTCTCTCTCTCTCTCTCTCTCTGTTTGTTTCTCTCTCTGTCTCTGTGTGTGTGTGTCTCTTTCTGTCTGTCTCCCCTTCTCCCTCTGTCTCTGTCTGTCTGTCTCTCTTTCTTTCTGTCTCTCTCTCTCTCACACACACACACACTGTCTCTCTCTGTCTCTCTCTCTCTCTCTGTGTCTCTGCTTGTTTCTCTCTCTGTCTGTCTGTCTGTCTCTTTCTGTCTGTCTCTCCCTCTCCCTCTGTCTGTCTGTGTGTCTCTGTCTCTCTGCCTCCCTCTCTGCCTGCCTGCCTACTTACCTACCTACCTACCTACCTACCTACTAGTGGTGGGTTCCAGATCTTGTTGCAACCGGTACGGTGCAACGGGTCTTGGCGTCCACCACATGAGCGTGCTCAGCACACCCATGCGTACTTACTGTCTGCAATGCTCCACGATGCCTCCGCAATGCTCCAGCTGCTCGCCAGAGCATCGCGCAGGCACCGTATGCTCCGTGCGCATGTGCGGAGGCCCCGAAGAGCTGAAATACAGGTAAGGATGGCGGGCAGGCAGGCGGGCCCTCCAGAGCACCGTACCAAAACAGCACCCAGTGCTCCCAGCAGACAGAGTACGCCCGTACTGGGGCGTATTGGTTGTAACCCACCACTGCTACCTACCTACCTCCATCCATCCATAAACTGTTCTACATAAAGCTGCATTCAGCAGTTGACCAATGGCAATTTTGTCAGTGGCAATGATGTTCAAGTAGTGCAGATTAGGAGACAGATGCTTTTTGACTTCCCAGGCGACTGATGTGAGAGGCCCTCAGCCCAAGTCACCCAGGTAACTTTCAGGCCTAAGAGAGAGTTGCGGCCTGGCCTAGACTGACCCAAAGCGTCTGAAGAACTTTATAGCTGAGGGGAGGATTGAACCTTTGTCTCTCTGCTACCAGTCTGTCACTACGTTAAAAATGTTTGCTAGACATGAACTGACTGAATTGACACTAAAGAGTTAAACTGAGAAAGAGTTATTGCGCAGGTCATAAAAGTTCTTATCTGACAGTGATATACTGCACATGACTTCACACATTCCAGAGAGAAAGAGCTACTGCTGAACTTTTGTCCGGCTGCCAGGAAAGCTGGCAGACGGAACACTTTTATCAAAATGTAACAATTAGTTAGTTTCTGTTTTATTTACATTTATTATTTTTGTATTAAAGTTTGTTTATTAATTAGAATATGCTTCCCAGAATTTTTATTTCTTTTCTTCACATCTTAAAGCATATGCTGTTGGAAATCAGCCCGATCCTAGACCTCATTTTCTTCAGGGTGAAATTTTCCCCTGACACAGTCCAGCATCTTCACCATGGTACCACACTGGACCTCATATATAGGTGTAGCTATAGGTATTGTCATGGCTGCATCTCACTCATCCAAACTTCATGAGCTGACAGCCTGACATTAGCGAAGAGGGTAGAGGAAAGATTGGATGATACGGAAGAAGAAGAGGGGCATGGAGGCCCAGCTGAGCCTTCTGAGAAACTCCGGCCAGCCAAGGTCAACTATTAGTATGCACAGCTGGGAACCGAGAACCTGTTTCCTGAACAATATACAGGTACCTGATGGGACATTTGCAGGTAACTGAGAAATGAGTGAGGAGGGAAGAGTGAACTTCTTTTTGTTGTGTTGTTTGCACAGGGAAAACCTCAGAGTCGGCTTAATGTCAACCGTCCCCCTCTGGCATCTAGCAAAGGAAGACTCCTGGCCATTTGATTTGCCAAGAGTATCCTTTCCTGAAGCTTAGGCGGTTACTGTCAGGCCTGCCTCATTCAGTATCCAAGAAAGAAAAACAACCCAACTCCATTTAATTAGAGAATAGGTGCTTTTACTGGACGTGAAATGAAAACAGCGAAAGTGCCTCTTCTCTACTTAAATGGAGTTGGGGGTTTTCTTCCTTGGATACTGAATGAGGCAGGCCTGACCGTAACCGCCTAAGCTTCAGGAAATTAAGCAAGATCTGAAGCAAAAAAAGCACAAACTTGTACCCCTCCCCCCAGTTACCCCCACCCAATGTCCAACCTCCAACTGCCAAAGGTGTCATGTGGGGCGCATCTTCAGGTGTCTTCAGTTGTTATGCAAAGACAGTTGGCCTTGACCAAACCCAAACACGAGCCATCAGCATGCCTGGAAGATAGTGAGAAACAAGCTCCCTTCTTCAAGATATCTCCACCAACGCGTTTCCCCTCCCAAATACCACGAGCCCCCACTTTCCCTGTTTCAATGGCAGCCGATAGCAAGCATGCGAGATAGAGGCTGACAGTTATAGAAGTAGCCAAAGTTTCTATAGGCAGGGGTGAGATTCAGCCAGCTTGGACCAGTTCGGGCAAACCAGTAGCTCCGACGATCAGCTAAGAGCAAACCAGTTCGGTCCGATGATCAGATGGGCCCACCTGCCTGCTAAGGGTGGGTTCCAGCAGCCGCTACTGTCAGTTCTGCTCGTGTCCATGCCGTGCGCACATGCGCAGTACAATAAAAATTGGCACAGAAGCCAAAGCAAGATGGTGTCACCTCCAGCGCCTCCAGAGAACTGGTTCAGGAGTGCAGCAGGCCTGGGTCGCTGCCCATTTCAGCGACCCAGGCCACCAAACCACTACCAGTTTGGCTGAACTGGGCTGAACTGGTAGGAATCCACTACTGTGGCTGCTCCTGTGCTATACTGACCTATATTTCCTTTGTTTGAAGCCCAGCTGATAGGCGCAGCAGAATGGATTCCCATGCCTGATCTGTTTTACTCACTGGGGCAGTAGGTTTTTGAGCTGTTTTCAAGCTCATTGCGCATGGGTGGAGCACCCTTTCAGCGTGTGCGCAAGTGAAGCACAAGTGAAGCGCGCGCTCAGCAACCAGTTGTTACACTGGTTGAATCCCACCACCGGCTCTAGCTATAGGTATGAATTGAATAATCCTGCCTGAGTTTACTACCCTGAACTAGAAGGGACTTGGCTTGCGTATAGTATGTGTGTATTTGTAGTGTGTGAGTGAGAGAGAGAGAGAGAGAGCGGAGGGCTGGATGGGAGGAAGGAAGGATAACCCATTAATCCCTAGATTATGCATTTAAAGCCAGTGAGCAAATTTGTACTTCTCATTCTTCTTTGGCCGTTTCCTTGCATTGCTAAGAACAACCATCAGCTCGGAAAATTTAAACAGAAAAATCCAATCACCGCTAATCTGTCCACAAATACACATAGAGGGGAACAAATTTACAAAGATAGCTTCTGCTTTGGTCCTTTGCCATCTTGGAAGCTTGTCAAAGGACCTGCTGTAGCTTTTCCCAAACCTTCTCCCCCGCCTCCTGTAAGTGCCATTTTTCTACAAGTCTCCAATAGCCCTCCCTGCCACCCCCCAGGTGCAATTACAGATAGTCCTTGACGGCAGTTCATTTAGTGACCGTTCAAACTTATAACAGCACTGAAGCACAAAATGATATAGCTATCCTAAGTAAGGTGGGTAACTTAGTTTACTTTATTGTCATTGCACCCTGTACAACGAAATTAAATACGATCTTCAGTGTACAATGATAGTTCAGGTTGTGGTTGTTAAGGTTTTAAGGTGGGAAGGTTAGTTGAGAAATTAGAAATGGGGCTGGGATTTTTTTTTGCATCCGGCTTTTGACTGGACTAGACCCACAGGTGGCACATGGAGCCATATTTTCTGGTACGCCAGTTGTCAGCTCCAGCACGTGCCGGCCAGCTGATTTTCGGCATTCCGGAGGGCCAGAGGAGGCCATTTTTCCCCCTCCCCAGGCTTCAGAAAAGCCTCCGGAGCCTGATGCGGTCGTGTGTGCATGCGCCTGGGGGGGGGGGAGGATTTAATTGGTGCATGCACACACAATGTTGGCATGCCATAAGAAAAAGGTTCCTCATTCCTGGACTAGAGTGTTCATTGCGAGAGAAATTTTGAAGCTCCGGGCATTGGATGTGCTGGTTGTAGAGCTACTTCCATTGTGCTGGGCTGTCCCGTTTCTGCTCAGTTTTGTCAGGAAAGAAGCCCCTTTCCTGAGGTCAATAAAAGGACAGGGGAGGTTTGCTGCTGCGTGGCCTAAACTGCCACACAGACGAGGCCTCAAAATGCCATTTTTGTGACCTGAAATCGGTTGAAGTTAATCAAAGCAGCCCTACTGTTATGAGTACAGCTAATGAAGACCGCAGGCCAATTAACAGAGCTGTGAGGCCAATTAGAGCTACTTTTCAAAGATCTATTTATCTAGAACTAATCTGTTATTTGGCTAATTGCCCCTTGCCTGGCTGTTGAGTCCCCATCCCACACTGTGTGGTTGGTGCAATGCCATTCTCCGATTGGGAGCTCTTGATAGACCGGATGTCAATAAGGTTTGGCGCAACACACACTTCTGACTAAGATATGAACTGGTGCTGGGGAGTCTCTCTTTGGGCTACAGCACCTGCTTTATACAGAGGAATCACATCCTCAGGCCCCGGTAATTCCAGTTGAAGGAAGAGCTCTACCTGTAAATTCCAGAAGGCACCTCAACCCGGGAGCTTGGAGACCAGCTACTCCTTAAGTAGATGAGTCTTCCCCAAACTGGGACCTTCCAGATGTGATGAAGTTGATCTCTAAGCAACTATCCTGAGCCAGGCAATGCAAAATAAGACAGCCAGGCCATTCCAATTTCGTTATGCTTCATAACCCTGTTGCCCCTGATAACAGACAGGGGAGTAATTAGCCAAAGTGCTTGTCTAGGAAGTAGTACAGAGGGAGAGCAGATTCAGGGACCTAAGAGGGGACCCTCCATAAGATCTGTGGTGGCGCAGTGGCAGGAGTGCAGTACTGCAGGTTACTTCTGCTGACTGCTGGCTACCTGCAATTTGGCAGTTCACATCTCACCAGGCTCAAGGTTGACTCAGCCTTATACCCTTCCGAGGTCCATAAAATGAGGATCCAGATTGTTGGGGGCAATGGGTTGACTCTGTAAACAGCTTAGGGAGGGCTGTAAAGCACTGTGAAGCGGTATATAAGTCTAAGGGTTATTGCTATAGCACTGCAGGTTTGAAGCAGCAGAGAACATCACCAATGTCAAGCCAATGGTCCAGTTGCAGGAACAAGAGGAACTCAGAGCCAGAGAGCTGCTTCCAAGAGGGCCTTCCAGAGCCCCAGATGTTAGTGTAGCTTGATTAGAAGATCTCAAGGAGATGTTTACTCTGCTCTTCATTCACTTTATACAATACAATACAATACAATAGTAGAGTTGGAAGGGACCTTGGAGGTCTTCTAGTCCAACCCCCTGCCTAGGCAGGAAACCCTTTACCACTTCAGACAAATAGCTATCCAACATCTTCTTAAAGACTTCCAGTGTTGGGGGCATTCACAACTTCTGGAGGCAACTTCTGTTCCACTGATTCATTGTTCTCACTGTCAGGAAGTTTCTCCTCAGTTCTAGGTTGCTTCTCTCCTTGATTAGTTTCCACCCATTGCTTCTTGTTCTACTCTCAGGTGCTTTGGAGAATAGTTTGACTCCCTCTTCTTTGTGGCAACCCCTGAGATATTGGAACACTGCTATCATGTCTCCCCTGGTCCTTCTTTCTCTTAAGCTAAACATACCCAGTTCCTGCAACCGTTCTTCATATCTTTTAGTCTCCAGTCCCCTAATCATCTTTGTTGCTCTTCTCTGCACTCTTTCTAGAGTCTCCACATCTTTTTTACATCGTGGCGACCAGAACTGAATGCAGTATTCCAAGTGTGGCCTTACCACACTTACTTTATGTTTATTTATTTTTCACATTTCTCTACTGGCTATCTCTCTCAAAGGGGGACTCTGGTACATGCCAGAAGGTACTTGGGAGGGATGCCTGCCAAGCCTTGAGCCCTCATTATCTCTGAACCACCTCTCAGCTGCAGAGGCTCACGATCTCCTGGAGGCAGTGTGTGATGACTCGGGACAAGGCACGAAGGTCACACAGCCAGCTGAAAGGTCAAACTCCCCTGTAATGGTCCGAATTTCCCCCCAAATGCTCCCACATCCTTGGGAAGTCCCAGGGCAAAGCCCAAACACACACACACACACACACACACACACACACACACACACACACACACACACGGCAGCCTGTGACGGCTCATCGGCCCAGCAAAGCTAAGGAACAGGGAAAGGACTCCATAAAGCAAGGGAGAAACAATGAGTCCACGAAACAAGGAACAAACAATGAGTCGGGAAGGAGCAAGCAGTCCTGCAAACTCCAAATGTCTATACCTGGCACACCAAACTCTACAAATTCAGTGTTTATTCCTAACAAATGCCCCTCCTCATAGTCTCCTTAAGTCTCAGTCCCCAGGGGTGCCTTGTGAAGAGGGGTGGGGTGCTCCCCTCCCAAGTCATTGGGTCAGCCTGCACTGTTCCCACCTTCTCCCCACTCTCCATGTTCAGAGATCAGGAGGGGGCAGTCCTTGCTCATTGCCTGATCTCCATCATTCCTCATTTCTACTGCTTGCCCTCTCTCAGTCATTCTGACCCTGTTTATCCCAGCTAACAAGCAGTCCCAATCCTGAGGGGCCCTGGGGTGCCTCTTCCTGCTCCTCCCCACATTCCTCTGAAACTGTCCCCCTCAATTTCCATCGGTTCCAGCTCTGGCTTCTCCTCCTCCACAGATTCAGGCTCCAATGGGGGCATGACCCAGGGTCTCTTCAGGCTAGTGATCTGCCTCTCCAGACTCTGAATCAGATGAACCACCCAAGGCCAGAAGAACCCTTCAGTTGCAAGGGGTTCAGAAAACAGAATAACAGAGTTGGAAGGGACCATGGAGGTCTTCTAGTCCAACCCTCTGCTTAGGCAGGAACCCCTACACCACTTCAGACAATGGATTTCCAACATCATCTTAAAAACTTCCGGTGTTGGCACATTCACAACTTCTGGAGGCAAATTGTTCCACTGATTCATTGTTCTGACTGTAGGAAGTTAGCATCCACCCCTCTCCTCTCCTGGTTAATTGTTCTAACTGTCAGGAAATTTCTCCTCAGTTCTAAGTTGCTTCTCTCCTTGATTAGTTTCCACCCGTTGCTTCTTGTCCTGCCCTCAGGTGCTTTGGAGAATAGCTTGGCTCCCTCTTCTTTCTGGCAGTTCCTCAAATATTGGAACACTGCTATCATGTACCTTTGGTCCTTCTTTTCATTAAACTAGACATACCCAGTTCCTGCAACCGTTCTTCACATGTTTTAGCCTCTAGTCCCCTAATCCTCTTTGTTGCTCTTCTCTGCACTCTTTCTAGAGTCTCCACATCTTTTTTACACCAGTGGCAACCAAAACTGAATGCAGGATTCCAAGTGTGGCCTTACCAAGGCATTATAAAGTGGTATTAACACTTCACGTGATCTTGATTCTATCCCTCTGTTGATGCAGCCTAGAACTGTGCTGGCTTTTTTGGCAGCTGCAGCACACGGCTGGCTCCTGTTTAAATGGTTGTCCACTAGGACTCCAGGGTCCCTCTCCTTGTATCATTACTGGAGGAGGGGGATGCTGGGTTAGCGGTCTTAGGTTAGACCCAATTGCAGGTTTCAGCAAGCTACAATGAAAGACTGGGTGAATTTTCCCTAGAATTCTTGGCAGACTGAGTTGAACTGGGTTAATTATTTTCACTATTGGGAATTCACTATTCACTACAGTCACTACTGTTGATCCAGGTACCACATATACTGTACCTGTGCATTATGTGTTGTTTGTTGTTTTTTCCTATATATAGAGCCTGACTTTTTTCACCCTTGAATTTCATTTTTCAATGAATGGAGTTGATGTGAAGGCTGCAGAAGAGACAATGGAGGTGTTCAACTTTGGAAGGCATGTAGCCTCAATCCGACTGGAAATGTGCTGGTGTACTGATGGTCCTGCCTAGCTTGAAACCCAGGACAAGAAACATCGAAAGGAATCAATGTTCACAGCAACCCTGATTTCAGGAAGGATTGTTGGAGGAAATCAACCAAGAGATCTGCCCCTCCAGAGGACCAGTGTACCTATTGGTATCCTTCCTTCCAAGTTTCCAGAACAACAGAGCCAGGATTAATTTTCAGAAGCTGTTTTCCTTCCTTGTTGGCAGCCTCAACTGTGATTTTAAATCTGGATCCAGCTCACATCAAGGGGAGCCAAGGCACTTTCAGGCCTTCAGAAGAAGACCACCAGCCGTTTGGCTGCTGCAGAACAACACGGATGTCCATCTCTCTCTCTCCGAAGATGGGCAGACATTTTCTCTGCCCTTGTTTCTTCCTTCCACCAACAGCCTAGAAGAAGAGGCCTTGACTCATTTGCATATCTCCCAGGATGCATTGGGTATTCTCTTGTGAGTGCAGGACTCTTTTCGTGAAGTACCTCTGGACACGCTCAATCGTATTAATGTCCGATATACGGTATGGATTGCAGGCAGACGAGCTGTATCCGAGGATTGGTCTGGCAAAGGTTTTGTATGCCCTAGTTAGCAGTACAGTGTCACTGGAGAAGAAGCTTCACAAAATTAGGTTGACAACTCTTAGTGCCTTTTTGGCAATGCTGTTACTGTGAGCTCTGGGGTTTAGATCGTTGGAGATGAGTACTCTTAGGTCCTTGACAGAATGAGGGTCGTCTACGAGGTCGTATCTGCCCATCTTGTATTTGGTGTTGTGATTATTATTGCCAATGTGTAAGACAGAGCATTTGTTAGTTGAGTTTTGGAGTTGCCAATTGTTTGACTATTTCGACACATAGTCAAGGTCGCTTTGTAGGACATTGTTGTTGGTGTTAAATAGTTTTATGTTCACCAGCCTCAGTTTGGGACTGAAAGCTGGAAATGTTGGCAGGGTAAAAATGATTCCTGAAAAGATTTGTGCAAATATTCCCCCTCCCCGCAGTTCATGGCAGTCTCGTATAGTAGTGAACCACAAAGCAAGCATAAAGCAAGATGACAAAGTCCTTGAACACTCAGAATTAACTTCCCTTAGCATCCTAATTTCTTTTCCTCCCCATTCTTTTTCCAGTTATAAGGTATTGTAAAATACAAAATGCAAAAGCAAATAGGAGGACAATGAAGGGGAAGAGGAGAGGGGGGAGAAAAGTGAGGAAGGGTAGGGAAAGAAAAAGAAACATTGACTTCCCACTCTCTCTTGGCATTGACATCCAATCACAGCTTTTTGCTATTCCGTAATAGTATGAAGACGTCATTTCTATAAAGATCTAGCAATCTAATCTGTAAAGCCCCAAATCAAAGTTTTGTTTGATTTTGTCTGTGAGGTACTAATACTACTTTATAAAGCCTTAGTAAGACCACACCTGGAATCCTGCATCCAGTTTTGGTCACCACACTATAAAAAAGATGTTGAGACTCTAGAACAGTGTTTCTCAAACTTGGCGACTTTAAGTCCTGTGGACTTCAACTCCCAGAATCCCGCAGCCAGCATAGCTGGCTGGGGAATTCTGGGAGTTGAAGTCCACAGGACTTAAAGTCACCATGTTTGAGAAACACTGCTCTAGAAAGAGTGCAGAGAAGAGCAACCAAGATGATGAGGGGACTGGAGGCTACAACATAGGAAGAACGGTTGCAGGAACTGGGCATGGCTAGTCTGTTTTCTACTCTATTCTACTCTATTTTACTCTATTCCTATTCCATATTATATTCTATTCTAGTCTAGTCTATCTTATCCTATCCTATCCTACCCTACCCTACCCTACCCTACCCTACCCTACCCTACCCTACTCTGTTCTATTCTATTCTATTCTATTCTATTCTATCTATTCTAATATTCTATTTTTCTTTTCTATTCATTCTTTTCTATTCTATGTTTCATTCCATATTCCATTCCATTCCATTCTATTGTTATATTCTATTTTTGTATTGTATTGTATTGTATTGTGTCCTATTCTATTCTACTCTATTGTATTCTATTCTATTCTATTCTGTTCTATTCTATTCTATTCTCACTTAGGTGACCCACCAGAGAACAATCTGGAGGGCAGTCGGGGAATTTTCTCCCACAAAAGCAATTTATTTCCATCCGACTGAACAACCAGGAAGAAGAATAAGTCACCACCATCTTATTCAACCTGCTAGTCATGACACAGATGACAATAAAAAAAATACCCTGTTGCATCTGCTGCTCTTGGCTGGAAAAGATTCGAAACAACATATATTTGGGAAACGATTAAAAAAAAAACGTTTTGACTAAACGGATACCCAAAAAGATAAAAATAATCCTTTATTTCAAGGAAAGCTGCAGAAAAGGAATTGCGGGAGATTTTTGTATGTGTGTGTCTGGAGCGCAACATCTTCCAAATCTTGTCTGCAAGAGATGGCATCAACACTTAGCTGACCCACGGCTGCTCTCAGCTTGCCACGGCAAGTTAACTGCATCTCTGACCAAGCTGGTCCTTGTGTAGAGATGTCATCGTTGGCTGAATGGCCTGCTAATTACATTCCTCTGGCAGCCCTCCTCGCGCCTCCCTCGCTGCGGAGATCCAAAAGAGATACAAATGGTGCATTCAGCTCAACTTTTGCCTGCTGCCTTTCATTGCCGAAGGCCGGCTTGGCGTATTAATTAAGGGATCCAATCCAAGTTGGACTGGGCACTGGGTTGAGCCCTTTCCAGTAAGGTTGCAGATGGGCTCTACCCCTCTGGCCATTAGAAAGCCACCTGCTTTTGCTGAAGGGTCAGTACCCTTTTTGGCCTCTTCTTTCTTCTAAAAATACGATGAACAAATGCAGGAACTGGGCATCGGCTAGTCTAGTGAAGAGAAGGACGATGGGATGCAGGATAGCATCTTCCAATATTTGAGGGGCTGCCCCAGAGAGGAGGGGGTCAAGCTATTTTCCAAAGCACCTGAAGGCCAGACAAGGAAGAATGGAAAAAGGAAACTGACCAAGGGGAGATTCAACCTGGAAATAAGGAGGGATTTTCTGACAGTGAGAACAATCAACCGATGGAACAGAAGCTGCCTTCAGAGGTTGTGGGAGCTTCATCCCTGGAAGCTTTCAAGAAGAGACTGGATGGCCATTTGTCAGAAATTGTGTAGGATCTCCTGCTTGGGCTAGGGGTTGGACTAGACAATATACAAGGTCCCTTCCAACTCTGTTAATCTGTTAAAAATCTGTTATTCCTCTCCCACCCCTCTGCAAGGATGGTCTCCCATAAAATCATAGGGCTTGAAAGGAGCTCTGAGGTCTTCAACCACCTGCTCAAAGCAAGAGTCCTTACACGACTTTGATTACACAGTCACAACCACCAATTTGTCTCTGGAAGACTGCTCCTGTTACTTGCATCTGTGTTTTAAGGAATCGCGACTCCCCACAACTCAATGGCAGCATGTCTACATAATTATAGAGCTGAGGTGGTGTAGTGGTTAGAATACAGTACTGCAGGCTACTTCAACTAACTGCTAACTGCAATTCGGCAGTTCAAAACTCACCAGGCTCAAGGTTGACTCAGCCTTCCGTCCTTCCGAGGTGGGTAAAATGAGGACCCAGATTGTTGGGGGCAAGAGGCTGACTCTGTAAACCACGTAGAGAGGCTGGAAAGCACTATAAAGTGAATTATAAGTCTAAGTGCTTTTGTTATTGCTCGTCCTTCCTTCCTTCCTTCCTTCCTTCCTTCCTTCCTTCCTTCCTTCCTTCCTTCCTTCCTTCCTTCCTTCCTTCCTTCCTTGATGATGCAGTGGTTAGAATGCAGTATTGCAGGCTAACTGCCCACAACCTGGAGTTCAATCCTGACCGGCTCAAGGTTAACTCAGCCTTCCATCCTTCCGAGGTGGGTAAAATGAGGACCCAGATTGTTGGGCGCAAAGAGGCTGACTCTGTAAACCGCTTGGAGAGGGCTGGAAAGCACTGTGAAGCAGTACAGAAGTGTAAGTACTATTGCCCTTTCTTCCCTCCCTCCCTCCCTTTCTCCCTCCCTCCCTTCCTTCCTGCACAGTGGTTAGAGTTCTGTACTGCAGGCTACTTCATCTGACCGCTAGCTGCAATACAGCAGTTCAAATCTCACCAGGGTCAAGCTTGGCTCAGCCTTTCCATCCTTCCGAGGTAGTGAAAAGGAAGAGCTAGATTGTTGGGGAAAAGAGGCTGACTCTGTCAGAGAGGGCTCTAAAAGCACTGTAAAACACTATATAAGTTTAAATGCTATTGTTATAATACCTCATGAGCTGTAGCAACTTGGTGGCCCAATGGAAAGGAAACATCATCTAGTAGTAGCGGTGACAGTATTTGTTCATGCAACTAAGTATGGTATGAATTATTAAACATAACAGCAAAAATAAGTACAATGACTGATTACGATCCAATTTAAGAATGCAACAAAAATGCAGAACCTCAGTAACGTGAATGGTGCATAACATTATAAGCCTAGACCTAAATAACATGCACACATACAACTTAGGCTGAGTATATTTAAACTAATTCAGCCTAATGTGGTTGTGCTTCCTGAGGATTAAAGAAAAGTTTATGGCCTGATCTTGTGTCAGGGAATTACACAGCTGGTGTCCAAATGGGGTCAGAGATGCTGGTTTTATATAGATAAATATACTTACAGTAAACAAGCTAGGAAAACAAGAGCATAGTCAGATAAATAAGCACAGCAGGAACATCATCAGGTAAATTGCAAAGAGCATAGGCAGCAAAAAGACAGGATTAACAAATTAACAGATTTTGGAAGGGACCTTGTAGGTCATCTAGTCCAACCCTCCCACCCAAGCAGACACCACACGATTCCTGACTGATGGCAGTCCAGTCTCTTCTTGAAAGCTTCCCGTGATGAAGCTCCCACAACCTCCAAAGGCAACTTCAGTTCCATTGGTTGATTGTTCTCATGGTCAGAAAATTCCTCCTTATTTTCAGGTTGAATCTCTCCTTGTTCAGTTTCCATCCATTATTCCTTGTCTGACCTTCAGGTGCTTTGGAGAATAGCTTGACCCCTTCCTCTCTGTGGCAGCCCCTCAAACATTGGAAGACTGCTCTCGTGTCTCCCCTGGTCCTTCTCTTCCGTAGACTAGCCATGCCCAGTTCCTGCAACCGTTCATCGTATGTTTTAGTCTCCAGTCCCCCAATCATCCTGGTTGCTCTTCTCTTCACTCTTTCTAGAGTCTCAACATCTTTTTTTATAGTGTGGGGACCAAAACTGGATGCAGTACTCTAGGTGTTGTCTTACTAAGGCTTTTTAGAGTGGTATTAAAATCTCACTTGATCTTGATTGTCTCCCTCTACTAATCCCTGTGCTTCATCCCTAAGGTCCAGAATCCCTTCACCATGGAATTCTGAAAGTTGAAGTCCACAAGTTGTAAAATTGCAAAGGTTGGAAATCCATACACTAGAACAACCCAAATAAGAAGATGATGGGATGACAAGGAGTGGGGCAGGAGAACATCCAAGGAAAGTAAAATGCATCCCTCCCCCAACCATGAGCCACATGGTGGTTCAGTGGCTAAGACGCCGAGCTTGTTGATCAGAAAGTTCGGCAGTTTGGTGGTTCGAATCCCTAGCACCATGCAATGGAGTGAGCTCCCGTGACTTGTCCCAGCTTCTGCCAACCTAGCAGATCAAAAGCATGTAAAAAATGCAAGAAGAAAAACAGGGACTACTTTGGTGGGAAGGTAACAGCGTTCTGTGCGCCTTCGGCGTTTAGTCATGCCGGCCACATGACCACAGAGACAGACGTCTTCGGACAGTGCTGGCTCTTTGGCTTTGAAATAGAGATGAGCATCGCCCCCTAGAGTCAGGAATGACTAGCACATATGTGCAAGGGGAACCTTTACCTTAGCATGGTGGTGGGATTGTTCTTGGAGAAAAAAATTGGAAAATGGAGCCCTTATTTTTGCCCCCCCCCCAACTTCATAGAGGGGGAAAAGGGCATAAATCAAACAAACCAATATATTCCATTTTTAGCCCTTGCTGACAGCAGGGAAATATCTCCTGCTATAATTTAACTATCCTAAACTGCTCGTCGGCCATCTCAGAAACCTAAAACAAGCACTATGAAGAAGAAACAGCTTATTTTCTGCTGAATTTGCTGGTAAATCCCTGGAATTAAAAAAAAAAACGTGTGAAACATGTTATGTAGTCTGTGGCTCGACGGAACCTGCAGCTTGTCATATACGAGGCAGACGTTATATGCAACTCAGGATTGGATGATTCCCTTGTGCTCTTCTTTTTTCTTTCTATCTTTCTTTCTTTCTGGTATTACGATTTACATTTTGTGACACCTCCAGTTCCCGAAGAAAGCCATCCCGTGGGGTCAGGAATGGGAGACAGCTTCAAGCCTCCGCACCCATCCTTTGGGGATGAGGTATGTGCCACCTAAAGGTCTGTGTGAAGCTCTCTGAGGGGGTGTGAGGCGTGTGTCTTAGCAAGTGTATCAGAAGATAGATTTATTCTGGGAGTCGGGTACAGCCTCAATCATTTCCAGATTTAGAAAGTGAGGTAAGAAGAGACAAAAAGTTGGCCCATGGCTTAAATCGGACGAAAAAGGCTGACAAAAATGTGTTTTTCTCTCTCTCTCGCCTCCCAGAGCTAGGCCTAGCTTCCTTCCTCAAGCAAGGAAGCCAACTTGAAGGGACAGGATGAAGGCCTGGAAGCCACCTCTTCATTTCCCTTGAGGAATAGAATGGAATGGATTAGGAATAGAAGAGAGAATAAAGAATAAAATAGAATAGAGCAGAACAGAACAGGGATGGGGATGGGATAGACTAGATTAGAATAGATGAATAGAATAGGATGGGATGGGATGGGATGGAATAGAAAAGAAAAGAAAAGAATAGAATAGAATAGAATAGAATAGAATAGGATGGGATGGGATGGGATGGGATGGGATGGGATGGGATGGGACGGGACGGAATGGAATGGAATGGAATAGGATGGAATGGAATGGAACGGGATGGAATGGAACGGAATGGGATGGGATGGGACAAAATAGAATAGAATAGAATAGAATAGAATGGGATGGGAAAAGACAGGACAGGATGGAATAGAATAGAATATAATGGGATGGGATGGGATGGTATAGAATAGAATAGAATAGAATAGAATAGAAAGAGAAGAACACTTTGAATATACACTAATTGGCATATATTAAAAATTATTTTTCATTGCATACAGCTCTTAAAGGGTTACCACCTCCAGTTTTACACTATATAAGGATGACAAAATAAATACATAAAATAAATAATGTATATACCCACATATATTATATGACACAGGGAAACAATGCCATCTAGTTCGGACGTATACATGTTTATGGTGAGAAAAACAAATATTGTGAATTTACCAGATGGGTGGCGTTGGAAACAAAGCTGTTACAGAATCAGGTTGTCCTGCTAAAAATACTTTGAAACCTCCTTCCAGAGGGGAGCAAGAGAAACCAGGCCATAAAGTGGGTGTGTGGGATCTCTAACAATGCTTTGAACTCTAAGCACATAGTGTTTATAAGCAGCATCCTGAATAAAGGGAAGTGAGCTTCCTATAATCTTCTCGGCTGCCCTCACTACTCTCTGTAGGGACTTTCTATTTGAAGCATTGCTGCCCGCAAACCAAACAGGGATGCAGTAAGGAAACAGCCAATGTTCCTACATCTCATAATCTATGTGGGGTGTTGAGGAAGCTTTTGCATCCCCAGGAAGAAAAACAGCTGGAGAAATGCCAGCCTTTGGCACAAGACCCAGGAAGGGGTGAAACCTATGCCAAAAAGCTAGTTCCTCTGGATTTTGAACACCAATTCTTGTGCCTCGTAAGACTGGAAGTCATTATGGTAATCCTTGACTCACAAAAGTTCATTTAGTGACCATTCAAAGTTACAACAGCCCTGCAAAAAAGTGACTTATGACCATTATTCACACTTAAAACCATTGCAGCATCCTCATGGTCACATGATCAAAATTCAGACACTTGGCAACTGGTTCATATTTATGACCATTGCTATCAGCCTCTATATCGTTTGCTTGCTTGCTATCAGCTGCCATAGTAATGGGGGGGAGGAGGGAGCTTTGGTATTTGGCAGGGGAAGCGTGCCGGAGGAGATATCTTGGGATGAAGAGGGAGTTTCGTTCTCACCATCTTCTGCGCATGCTGAATGGTCTTGTTCAGGTCTGGTCAAGGTCAACCATCTCGGTATACCAGAGGGATGAAGCCACCTGAAGATGTGCCCCACATGACACCCTTGGAGGCTGGAGATCAGGTATTCAGTTTAGCGTTGTTGGGGGGAGGCTTTTGGGTAAACTTTCGATATGTACAATTTCGTGCCTTTAGCTTCAGATCTTGCTTTACTTTCGTTGCTATCACTTCATATTCAGTAAAAGTACCTTTCCTCTAAAAAATGGAGTTGGGGATTTCTTTTCTTGGATTTTGAAGGAGGTACATCTTGTCACATGCTCCTCTTTTGCAATATTTTGACAAGCAAAGTCAAGGGGAATGCCAGATTCACTTAACAACCGTGTTACTTACTTAACAACTGCAATGACTCACTTAACAACTGTGGCAAGCATAAAAGGTGGGGGGAGAAAAACTTAGCAAATATCTCAGCAACATACATTTTGGGCTCAATTGTGTTCCTACCTGTAGTTCCTGGACATCTTGTAAAGGTCCAGACTTGATATTTGCAGACATCCTTTGGTATTTATCTGAGTTGATGTAAATCTTTGTTTTCCAGATGCAATGGATTTTGCTTCTTGTAATCTCCAGTGAGTGCACTGTCTTTAAACAGAACTGCATTAGGGCCTGGTTTCTTTAGATTAAAAATTGCCCCCCCCCCAAAAAAAAAGACTTCGGAGAGTTGCATACAAACAGTCCCGTAAACACAACTAAGAACAAAACAATGATTGCAACGGGGAAATTAACAAAAGATTTACAGCAGGGAAATTAACTGAATGAAGAATGACATCTGGGAAATTTGCATTAAAAAAAGATTCTTTGGCAATTTAAGCTAATACTTTAGTAGTAAAATAGGGGAAAGAAACACTTTTGATATTTGAAGGAGTTAATAATAAACATAAATTGTTGTGATCATTTTTTCCCCTAGAAATTCATTTCATCTCCACCCCACAAAATCCTATAAAAATCCTGATTGGTTTAAACCAGGGGTGTCCAAACTTGGAAACGTTTAAGACTTGTGGATTTCAACTCCCAGAATTCCCCAGCCAGCATGGCTGGCTGGGGAATTCTGGGAGTTGCAGTCCACAAGTCTTAAACGTTCCCAAGTTTGGACACCCCTGGTTTAAATTATAGACCACAACACACATCCGTTTTCTGCTATTGCACACATCACTACTAGGGACACGACATGTGACTCTAGCAAGATCTGATCTGAATGTGCAATTTAATTCAAATTTTAAATTTGCACAGAGGAGGCAAATTGAGCCGATCAGTTTGTCTGGGAAGTGATTCGTGTCAAAATTTACAATACAATACAATACAATAGTAGAGTTGGAAGGGACCTTGGAGGTCTTCTAGTCCAACCCCCTGCCTAGGCAGGAAACCCTATACCGTTTCAGACAAATAGCTATCCGACATCTTCTTAAAGACTTCCAGTGTTGAGGCATTCACAACTTTTGGGGGCAACTTCTGTTCCACTGATTAATTGTTCTGTCAGGAAATTTCTCCTCAGTTCTAAGTTGCTTCTCTCCTTGATTAGTTTCCACCCATTGTTTCTTGTTCTACCCTCAGGTGCCTTGGAGAATAGTTTGGCTCCCTCTTCTTGGCATCCCTGAGATATTGGAAGACTGCTATCATGTCTCCCCTGGTCCTTCTTTTCATTAAACTGGACATACCCAGTTCCTGCACCCGTTCTTCATATGTTTTAGTCTCCAGTCCCCTAATCCTCTTTGTTGCTCTTCTCTGCACTCTTTCCAGAGTCTCCACATCTTTTCTACATCATGGCGACCAAAACTGAATGCAGTATTCCAAGTGTGGCCTCACCAAGGCCTTATAAAGCGGCATCAACACTTCACGTGATCTTGATTCTATCCCTCTGTTGATGCAGCCTAGAACTGTGTTGGCTTTTTTGGCAGCTGCTGCACACTGCTGGCTTATATTTAAATGGTTGTCCACTAGGACTCCAAGATCCGTTTCACAGTTACTACTACTGAGCAAGGTATCACCTATACTGTACCTGTGCTTTGATTTGATTTGATCCGAAGGCACCTGATTTTGTCCGTGAAATCAATGTTGGGATTCCATTTGAAAATTCAGGGCAAAGTTTTCTTTGTCTGAAATACCTTTGAATCAAATCTTTTAATTCAACCATTGCCCACTCCTAGAGGAATAAAATATTTTAGGAAACAATAAAAAGGCAGAATATTACATTTCCTTGAATGATAAAAGAGGAAACAAGACGGAGATTCAGCTCCCTGCCCCAGCAGATATTTGGTGCCCATTGAGAAGGACTTGGCCATCCTATCTACAAGACAAAAGACCTCCAGCTCCAGGGTGATGGGATTAAGACATGACCCTCCAGGACATAATAGGATTAACCCACCTATCAGAAGAGCCCACCACATGGTACAATCACTGAGCACATTGCATCACCCAGCAAACTTCAACCAAACCTGGGACTCACACAACCTACAAAGTTAGCTATGACCCCTAGAAGAGCTAATAGAATACATGTACTTGCACAGGAACAGGAAGCTCAAGTTCAAAGCCTAAAAGAAAGGTAGAAAAATCCCTCACTCACAAGTCCATGTGGTCAGCTGCCCAGAACCACCCATGTGTTTCTGCTTCACCATTAAACCATCTTTCCAAACAGTCTCCATGTTTCCAGTGTCTTTCTCCTGGCTTGGAACTGAACTAGATGGATATTTTCTCCCAACAACACTTTATTCTCTACCGAACTAGCTAAGATGAAATGTGGATCCCTGGATTTTTTTGGGGGGGGAGGGGGGGAAGCATTTTTCCCCAAGCCTAATTTAAGCCTACAAAGTTCTCCTTTAACAGGAAATGAGATTAAAGAATGGAAGGAATGCCAGGCTGGTCAGTTCAGTAATAGAAAATATAAATGGATGCCCAGGGAGTGATGTGAATGTCAAATGGCCCTCATTTAGACGCCAGGAGTTCATTACCAGGTGCCCTTCATTAGTCAGGGCGCTTAAATGCAGATACACCTGTCTATTATAAAGGAGGAGAGACGTGAGAGACCCTGTTTATGCCTCTCTGGGCAATGGATCCAGACATGCTGGTGAAACATACCTTAAGGTGGAGACCATTAAAATGATGAGGAGGCCATCTGAGGAGTCCTAAACGGTTCCAGGTAAGCTGTTGTCAGCCATGAGGGAGGATACTGTCTTGCATGCTTTGTGCTTCTTTTAAAAGGTCAGGGTATCTGTTCAGGATGGGTCCCAGACAGTGATGGAATTCAAATAATTTAACAACCGGTTCTCTGCCCTAATGACCAGCTGGGTAGGCTTGGCTCCGTGGTCATGGGACTGTGTGGACGTGGCTAACTCAATGTCACTCAGGTCGATGGGCACTTCGCCTTAGCAGTTACAATGGAATAAGGGTTAAGCGGAGAGGCAGTTTCTGTAAGCAGGGCAATAAAGATTAGGCTAAAAGCAACAAGAGAATGTTTCCTTCCTGCCTTCCTTACAGGATTAGCCCTGTAAAGTGGAAAAAAACAAAATGAGATTTCTTCCAACAACCGGTTCTGCAAATTGCTAAGAAAGTTAACAACTGGTTCTCCTGAATATGTGCAAACTGGCTTGAATCCCTCCATTGGTCCCAGAATCTGCCTAAGGCAGTGCTTCTCAATTATTTTCTGTCATGCCCCCCCTAGGAAGAAGAAAACATTTCGCGCGCCCCCGCGCGACTGTAAATAGTATCATTTGTCTATAACAATTATTGTTCCAAATCCAATTACAACTGCAATGATATGATATAATCCTTTCCTTGTAGGGTCCTATCAACAGGATCAAACAAAAATACAGTCCAAATGTTTCCTATAAATAAGACATGTTATGAACTTTAATAGTGAAAAAAAATCTTTCAAAGTTCGAACCCTTTTAGATAAAGGATAACACCCACCAGATACAAGGAACTTTGAGATTTTCAAAAGACTTTTTAAAATGCTATTTCTGTTCCTTGGGATATCATTATGAAATTGAAGTTCATTCTCGTACTTCCCATAAAAAATATGGTTTCTGGATTTGATAGCAAAAGCTTTTGCTCCCGCTTCCCCTCGCCCGCCGCGGCCAGTTGCAGGGCGCGGATCCCGCTCGGAGAAGGCGGAACGGCAGCTCCTCTCTCAGCCAGGAGCCAGCGGGGGCTGGTCGGACAGGCAACCTTGTTGGGAAACTCTAGTCCGCCGCCGCTGCCACCGCCGTTGCCGCTTTCGCCGCCAGTTAGCCCAGAGGAGACGGGAGCAAGGCCACAAAGACAAACTGAAAGCAAACTGTTGAACGTGGTGGCGGGACCCCACCTGTTGCTCCTGGCTCCTCGTTTGCACCCAGATGGAAAGGGAGCCTTCGCGCCCCCCTTTACGGAGCCTCGCGCCCCCCCAGGGGGGGCACGCCCCACTATTTGAGAAGCACTGGCCTAAGGCATGCACGCAAGCAAAATGCATGTGCTGAAGGCCTGGCGCATGCATGGAAGGCGTGCATCCAGGGTGCTGGAATAGAAGACCTCCAAAGTCCCTTCCAACTCTATTCTGATTGACGGAAGGTTAAACCACGTTTCGTTACGTCTTCTGCTTGTTTATTTTAAAAAAAAGATTCAGTAGACTGAGTGTATGGACTTGATGAAAGACATTGGCTCATAGGAGGTGAAGCTGCATCCCTCAGTTCCTTTCCTGTGACCTGTGAATAATGGAAGGAAACTGAACAAGGAGAGATTCAACCTGGAAATAAGGAGGAATTTTCTGACAGTGGGAACAATCAAGCAATGGAACAGAAGTTGCCTTCAGAAGTTGTGGGAGCTTCATCACTGGAGGCTTTCAATAAGAGACTGGATTGTCATATGTCAGAAATGGTGTAGGGTCTGTTTGGGGGAGGGGGTTGGACTAGATGGCCTACAAGGTCCCTTCCAACTCTGCTAATCCATCTATCATCCAAGAAGCTCTTGACCTCAAGAGCTGAAGAAGCTTCTTAGATAAGAAGTGAAATATCTCCAATGAAAAACCAGAAAATCCAGTTGCATCTTGAAAAAAGGACTTTGGGGACTTTGGTCACAAGGTTTTTCTTTCCTTCTTTCCTCCTTTAATTTCAAGGAAGTATAATTTGAAGGCAAGCTATTGTCTGGTGATAAACATGTGATAATAAAAGCCTTGACACAATAGGAAGGGTGTGTTTGCAGGGAGGGGAGGTATGATTTTTTTTATGGTGTAGATATTTAATGTTGTAAACTGCCTGGAGTCATTTGAGTGGGAGCTGAGCGGCCCCATAAATTGATTTAATTAATAAATAAGCAAAGAAAGATGTTCCAGAAAGAGATGGGGAATTTTTTTTTACTGCAAATGTATTAGAGATTATAATTGCAACAATATAAAACTAAACTGAAAAAATAGAAGTGTAAAAAGAAAGAGTAGAAGATGCAGAAAGGAAAAAGGAAAAATAGAGAATTAGGAAAAGAAAAGGATATAATAATGATATATATATATATATAAAGAAGTGACTTTCCACCTTAATTACAAGTGTAAACTCTTAAAATAATTCAGTCCCTCTTCTTAAATTAAAAGAAATGATCTCTTCTTCCAAACCCCAACTCTTATCTATAAAGAAATCCATAAAGTTTCATTATTTATTTCCCAGTGCTGGTGAAGGCCATTAAAGGATACCAGAGACAATATGTGTCATTTTTTTAAATTTCTAACAATCTTAATCTTTAGTTCCTTCAAATAATGTCATTTATCTTGCTTTTTTTCATTTTTCTTTATCCTTTCTCATAAAATTCTTCAAAATTTTAATAAGCCTGTTTTGTAAATAAGGTATAGGAAAATTATACATATTACCCTCTCAGCTTGTTGTTTACATATCCCTTTTAATCATTAAGACATCAGCCCATTTCTTTTGTAGGTCCAATGTAGCATCTTTTCCCATATCATTTTGGTAGAAATCCACTTTCAACCCAGCTACATTCTTGTCAGCTACAATGTATAACAGATTAACAGAGTTGGAAGGGACCTTGTAGGTCATCTAGCCCAACCCCCCCACCCAAGCAGAAGACCCTACACCATTTCTGAAAAATGTCAACCCACTCTCTTCTTGAAAGCTTCCAGTGATGAAACTCCCACAACTTCTGAAGGCAAGTAGTTCCATTGAATATAGAATAACAGAGTTGGATTTTGAAGTCCCTCTGGGTTTGGCTCCAAGTGGGGAAAAAGACACTGGAGACATGGAGGCTGCTTGGAAAGTTGGTTTTAATGGTGGACAGGACCACATGGCTTGAGTCCTGAACGGAAAAGGTGATCACATGCTTCAATGTTGGTGGAGAAAAAGAGAAGGGAGGAAGACATGCTGAGTCCCTGGTTTTATGCCCTCTCTGGCCTTTGATCTTGAGCTTGTCTTCTGATTGGTTGTCAGACTCCCATGGGGCCATGCAGGGGCAACTCTCTAGGCTGGGTTTTGAATCCAGGGTTGGTTGAGTTCTCAGATGCCATGTGGGGAGTTGGGTAAAGGGCCAATATTATCATGCCTTAATCCCATCCCACTGGAGCTGAAGGGGAGAACTCTTTATTATGTCAAGGGACTGGCTTGACCTTCTTAATGGCCCATTGACAAAGTGGGTGGAGGCAGGAAGCTGCAGGGAGCTATTCTGTCTTTATAAAATATGTTTCTTCCTTTTCACATCCAGAGAAATATTCTGCCTTTTCAATATTTCCTAGGATATTTCAATGTTTCTGGGAGAGGGCTGGGTGATAACTTCCTACAGGACCTTGTAGGTCATCTACTCCAACCCACCCACACACCCACCCAAGCAGGATATCCTACACTATTCAGGACAGATGGCTGTCCAGTCTAATCTTGAAAGCCTCTAGTGCTGAAGCCCCCACAACTTCTAGAGGCAACATCTGTTCCATGGGTTGATTGTTCTCACTGTCAGAAAATTTCTATTTATTTCCAGGTTGCAACTCTCCTTGTTGAGTTTCCATCCATTATTCCTTGTTTGGCCTTCGGGTGCCTTGGAAAATAGCTTGGCCCCCTTCGTTTCTGTGCGAGCCCCTCAAATAATGGGAGATCCTGTCTCCCCTGGTCCTTCTTTGTACAAGACTTAGCCATGCCCAGTTCCTGCAACCGTTGTTCATATCTTTTATCCACCAGTCCCCTCATCATCCTGGTTGCTCTTCTCTGCACTCTTTCTAGAGTCTCAACATCTTTTTTATAGTGTGGTGACCAAAACTGGATGCAGTACTCTAGGTGTGGTCTTACTAAGGCTTTATAGAGTGGTATTAATTAGAACCTCCCTTGATCTTGATTGTATCCCTCTGTTAATGCAATTTAGGATTGCTTTGGCTTTTTTGGCTGCTGCCTCACACTGTTGGCTCCTATTTAGCTGGTTGTCCACTAAGACTCCAAGATTCCTTTGTTCCTTTTGCATAATACCTTATAGACATAATTTACATCTATTCATATTCTAGACAGACGTAAAGGCAGACACTTTTAAAATTAATTTCAGGTTCTATTGTTCAAAAGTATCCTTCAATATTAGGGACATGGTGGCTTAGTGGCTATGATGCTGAGCTTGTCAATCAGAAAAGTTGGCAGTTTGGCGGTTCGAATCCCTAGCGCCACGTGATGGAGTAAGTTCCTGTTACTTGTCCCAGCTTCTGCCAACCTAGCAGTTCGAAAGCAGGTAAAAAATGCAAGTAGAAAAATAGCAACCACCTGTGATGGGAAGCTAACAGAAATCCATGCGCCTTCGGAGTTTAGTGATGCTGGCTATATGACCACAGCGACGTCTTCAGACAGCGTTGGCTTTTCGGCTCTGAAATGGAGATGAGCACTGCCCCCTAGAGTCAGGAATGACTAGCAAATATGTGTGAGGGGAACCTTTACCTTTATCCTTCAATATGCTCAGTGTTAAAATATTTTGCTTCATTACGTCAATTGCAAATCAAGTTTAAGCATTCTCCTTTAAATGAATCTTTAGTTCCTTCTGATTCCTTCTAATGTCCAACCTCTGAAGCCCCACTGTATCATATTTTTTTTAAGTATTCAAAACAAAAGCATTTTCCCATGGGAAGTATTTTTATAATTAATTCCAAGATCATATTTCAAATCCATCTGGACCCTTAGTCGATTTGTCACTTTCGAAAATCAAGGTTCTTAATCATCCTTCTGCTGTTTAAGGACTTTAAAAAATATCTTTTGGAACAAACCTGCATTTAAAACTGCTTTTAGTAAGGATTAAAAAGAAATGTACCCAGTACTATAAAACCTATTGATCCCAAAGTTGCTAATAGCTAAAAAGCAGTTAACAAGCAATTTCGGAAAGTAATTAGAAATGGAAGTTTTCCTAATAGCCTGATTTGTAATACAATTGTGCACAAAAATTAAAACTGGAAAGAAATAGAAATGTTCAGATTCCAACCATCTCTCTGGACTTTTACCAGACAAGACTAAGACTGATCCGAAAGTGGATTTAAAAATGACAGGCTACAAGAATAATATGGAAAAAGATGCTATCCTGAACATAAATTTTTCATTTTAGTGCATCTTTCAAATTCAGATTCCTCCTCGCTTCTTTTTATGAATCTGTCAAATTCAGTTCACCCAACTCGAGATTTTGCTTTAAAAAACACACACTCTAAAATTTCTATGCCTGGTGTATATTTCTACACTGTAGGCATCTCCCTTTCCCATTTTGCCCTGCATTTAACATTTTTGAAAACGAACATTCTTAATATAATGCATTTTTGTACCTCTTTTGATGAATAGATGCAATTTTTTTGCACAGGGGTTTCCTCTGTTGAATGCTAGTTCAGATCCACTTCATGGATAAGATAATTTTGAATTCAAATGTGAACTGTGAATTCCTTATCCTTAGACTCATCATAAGACGTCAAGACTCATCACAAGACCCTCACCCAATGTGACCCGCACATGACCCATCACAAGACCCTCACCTGATGTGAACCTCCCATCACAAGACCTACTGACCACACAAAGCCCTTAAAAGCTGAAGTGTCAGGGTTCCAAGTAACACCCCCAATGAAAGAAGACTCCGAGACTTGAGTTTCCTCAAAGTTCCCTTTTATTAGAGATGTCCTATCGGCACATCTGGGAAAACCCGAATCTGAAAGCTTCCAGGTTTTTCCCACCCAAAAGAAAGTCCAAGTCCCTGCCCAGCACCCACATGTCCGTCCCATGGTCCAATCAGGCACCATCCCAACTGGAGATGCCTCCCAGTCACACCCCTCCAGGTGCAGGGCAGAATGTCCTTGACTCTCTGTGAAAGGAATGTTGTTTTGACTATATCTACCCCACTGCATGCAACCCCCCTCCCAGTTTTCCACAGCAATAAATGTGGCAGGCCTGAAGGCCCAATGCGAAAGATGGCTTCCAGGCCTGACAAGAAGAATACCATCCCCTCAATTCCACTGAAAATGTTACCTAGCCTGGTAATGAAATGTTAGGAAACCAAGCTCGGAAAACCATCCTCCACTCTCATCTTACCCCTATCCCTGTAGACTCATTAGAGAATCCTAGAGTTGAAAGGAGCAAATGAGGACATCAATTCATACACACCCCTCACAATGCAAATCAGAATCCCAGAAAGGCTATGGCTAGCTGACGAGAGCTAAATAGGTTGAAATAGATCTATACTAGTCTCTCTTTATTACTTGGTTGGTAAAACATAAATTCAACACAAAAATAGTTTGTTGTAAAAGCGACTGTCTGCGAAGGCTGCTGGATTGGGGCTGAAAGGCAAAAGTAGAGGCAGTATGCTCCATCCCATATCTGGGTAGACCAGGTTTCCCTGATAGATGGGTCCCACCGGAGAAAAAACACTTAATCTCCCCCCTGGTATAGCCAACAAAGCAAGGAGAGCCTGTGGCTAAGAGGTTAATACATCTACCTAATATGTAAGTAGCCTGGGTTTGAATCCCAGAAGGTTATGGCTAGCTGACGAGAGCTAAATAGCTTGAAAAAATTCGATACAATACTAGACTAGACTAGACTAGACTAGACCAGACCAGACCAGACCAGACCAGAACAGAACAGAATAGCAGAATTGGAAGGCACCTTGGAGGTCTTCTAATCCAACACCCTGCTTAGACAGGAAATCCTACACCATTTCAGACAAATGGTTATCCAACCTCTTCTTAAAAACTTCCAGTGTTGGAGCATTCACAACTTCTGGAGGCAAATTGTTCCAATGATTAATTGTTCTAACTGTCAGGAAATTTCTCCTTAGTTCTAAGTTGCTTCTCTCCTTGATTAGTTTCTACCCATTGCTTCTTGTCCTACACTCAGGTTCTTTGGAGAATAGTTTGACTCCCTCTTCTTTGTGGCAATCCCTGAGATATTGGAAGACTGCTATCATGTCTCCCCTAGTCCTTCTTTCTATTAAATGAGACATACCCAGTTCCTGCAACCGTTCTTCATATGTTTTAGCCTCCAGTCCCCTAATCCTCTTTGTTGCTCTTCTCTGCACTCTTTCTAGAGTCTCCACATCTTTTTTACATCGTGGTAACCAATAAATTCCATTGTGGTGGCCATAAATTCAACACAATGCAAATCAGAGCATCCGGGGCAGTTGGCCATCTAGCACCCGCAATTTCTTTGTGATTCTGACCCTTTTGGTCTTCTCTTTCCATCTTTCTTGAATTGTCGTCCCCCCCAAAAAAAATTGACAATAGGGGGCCGATGGGTGCAGGGACTTTTGATCTTTCTAGGATCCCTACTCTGCCCGAGAAGAGCTGGACATCCAACAGGTTTAGCAGCTGCAGAAAAAGGGGAGCTCGGAGCAGGAGAAAAATGGAAAGCTCCAGGGAGCAATGGTGGAAAAAAAAGAAAGAAAGAGAGAGAGAGAGAAGAATGGGAAATGTGAACATAAATGGCACATTCCTTTTGAAAGGCAGATTCAGGTAGAAGCCAGCAGGGGTTCCAGCAGCTGGGAAATCTATATTAATGGCAAAGGGGTGGAAAGAGAGGGAGATGAAAGGGGGAGGAATTCATTTGTGAACCACTTGTTAACAGATTCCGCAGATCCCCCTGGGAAATATGAAAGGAATACAGAAAGCCAAGCAACGGCTCTTGTCTTCTCTCTCATGTTTCAGCTCATTTTTTTTCCCCTCCCTGCTTGGGTCATTCAGATTCTGGTTCATCTCTGGCTTTGATTCTGAGGGTCTCATTGTCTGCCTGGCTTTTGGGGGCCTCCCCAACACATGGAAATATCAAATAGAAAAGTTCATTGCAGAATTTCATCCTTTGCTGCTTTTTCCTGTCAGGCTCCCTGAGCAAAGTCACAAAGACTTTTCTTTTGTTCCCTCCCCAGAGGCAGGCGTCATGCTACACGGACTGGGCACACGTGCCCATCCATGCTCAGGTGGGGATGCCCACTTTTAAACACACACGGACACACCTGCAACCTGGCTTTTTTTTTATTTAAAAAAAAACAAAAGCAATTCATCTCTGTTTAATCTGCTAATTTTTAAAAAAATCTATATATGATCTAAATATAATCTACTGCGTTTATCATATTGGATCCCATGCTTCCTATTCAAGAACTGAATGCAAGAATCTGCTTTCTCCCTTTTTGCCATTGTCCTGTTGAGCCACAGGCAACACAATTTAATCAATAGAGCTGAAAGGGGCTTTGGAGGTCTTCTAGTCCAACCCCCTGCTCAAGCAGGAGACCTTATACCATTTCAGACAAGTGACTATCTAGTCTTTTCTTAAAAACCTCCAGTGATGGAGCACCCACAGCTTCTGGGGGCAATTTCTGTTCCACTGGTGAATTGTCCTCACTGTTAGGAGGTTCCTCCTTAATTCCAGGTTGTTTCTCTCTTTGATTAGTTTCCAACCATTATTTCTTTTTTGTCCCGGCCTCTGGTGCTTTGAAAAATAAATTGACCCTCTCTTCTTTGTGGCAGTCTCTCAAGTAGGGGAATACTGCTACCACGTCGCCCTTAATTCTTTTTTTCTTTAGACTAGGCAGACCCAATTCCTGCAACTGTTCTTCATTTGACCCAGTGAGTCTTAAACAAATGGTGTGTAGCCCTTTTTGAGCTGAGAGATGTGGTGGAATGATGTGCCAAGGGTTGTTTTGCGAGATGTAGATGGGTCAGGTTGACAACTCAACTCAACTCAACCTCTCCTTATGTTTCCTTCTATCTTATACTAGCTCATAACCCGGTGTTACCCGGGTATTTATTTATAGGGGGAATATGTCCGGACCAAACGTAATTTTTAATGTTGTCTTTTCCTCCTTACCAGAGGGAGCCCCTTGTGGAGTACTGGGAAACCATTACCATGGCAACTCCACTGCGCTGTACACTAGACGCCATTTTACAGCAGTACAGTAAAAGCCATTTTAAGACACAACAGGCTGTATCTTAACAGAACATACACCCCGGTGGGGTATTTGTTTCCAGAGAGTGAGTCATCTGTGTATACCAAGTTTGGTTGAAATTGCTCAAGGCGTTCCATAACACACACACACACACACACACACACACACACACACACACACACACTGATAGATAGATAGATAGATAGATAGATAGATAGATAGATAGATAGATAGATAGATAGATAGATAGATAGATAGATAATCTGCTGATAGGCAGGCAGGCAGGAAGACCTACAGACTGATTGATTCTGGATGAAAATTTGGTGCCACAAGCTGAAACTATGCTATTATCATTCTGGGTCCAAAATTTGAGTCCCTTCATTATGACTCCATGAAAGTATATGAGCTATGCCATGGGTGTCAATCTTGTCAATCTTGTCGTATCACATTGGCATCATGTGAAGTATCACATTTCTCCCCCCCCCCTTTGTGGAGCTGCGATGGGCGTGACCAGCACATGACACATCCGGCCCAGGGGCTGTCAGTTTGAAACCCCTGAGCTATGGGGATCTGGAAGGTGAAAATGAAAGTGTTCAGAAAACAAGAGACGTTACAGGAAAAAGGTTGACCTTGTCATACATGTGACTTCACTAGACATTGATAATTCAGCATGTCAGTATCCTTCTGTGTCAGACAACCCATTTTTCAAAAGAAGCCCGTAGACAGTGATAAGGGGGGGGATTTCAATTATTCCAACATCTGCTGTCAAAAGTCAGAGGTCCAACAAATCATTGTCTTCCTTCAGTGACAATTTTATTTGTCAGAAGGTGGAAAAAAACAATCAGAAGAAGATCCTCTAGGATGGACCTAATCATCCCTAACATGTATGAGCCGAATATGTGAAGGTGACCTGTTCCTTGAGTGGAAGTCATCCGTGATGATCCTTGAATTCACTGTGCCCAGAGCAGGAGGAGCAAGGCAGAGTCACGCTTGAAGGCTGGAATTCAGAAGAACAGATTTTGATGAGTTCTGAAAGGAGAAAAGTCAGAGTTTGGGTTAGGGTTAAGAAGACAAGTATCCAGGAAGGACAAGAACAAACTCAGCAATCCTACGTTCCATTAACAGAGGGATTCAATCAAGATCAAGGAAGGTACTAATACCACTCTATAAAGCCTTAGTAAGGCCACACCTAGTGTCCTGCATCCAGTTTTGGTCACCACACTATAAAAAAGATGTTGAGACTCTAGAAAGAGTGCAGAGAAGAGCAACCAGGATGATGAGGGGACTGGAGGCTAAATCATACGATGAACGGTTGCAGGAACTGGGCATGGCTAGTCTAGGGAAGAGGAGGACCAGGGCAGACATGCGAGCAATGTTCTAGTATTTGAGGGGCTGACACAGAGAGGAGGGGGTCAAGCTATTCTCCAAGGCACCCAAAGGCCAGACAAGGAAGAATGGATGGAAACTGACCAAGGAGAGATTCAACCTGGAAATAAGGATGAATTTTCTGACAGTGAGAACAATCAACCCATGGAACAGAGGTTTTTGCTCAGAAAGTGGGCTGGGATGAAAGAAGCTTAATCAATCCATTTAAACAAGGGCTATTGGACAAATATGAGGCAAACTCATCTTCAGGCCACTGCCAAGACCATCTGCCCCAATCCACACCTAAAGGTAAAGGTTCCCCTCGTACATAAGTGCCAGTTGTTCCTGACTCTAGGGGGCGGTGATCATCTCCATTTCAAAGCCGAAGAGCCAGCACTGTCTGAAGACGTCTCCGTGGTCATGTGGCCGGCATGACTCAACGCCGAAGGTGCATGGAACGCTGTTACCTTCCCACCAAAGGTGGTTCCTATTTTTCTACTTGCATTTTATGTGCTTTCGAACTGTTAGGTTGGCAGAAGCTGGGATAAGTAATGGGAGCTCACTCCGTTACGCGGTGCAAGGGATTCGAACCGCTGAACTGCTGACCTTTCTGATCAAAAAGCTCAGAGTCTGAGTCACCCCGTCCCTAATCCACACCTACCTGGATATCAATTTTGCCTTTTAAAACCGATACATAAACAGAAAACCTCTCTAGTCTATGAATTAAAGCGCTTCTCCAAATTTGTCAGTCGATTTGTTTTTATTAAAAGCCAGCCAATCCACCACAAACAGATCTATCTGCCTATCTGCACCAAGAAGTCTTCACAGAAAAAAAAAAGGTAGTATTTATGAAAATAGTAGTAAAAAACACATTCTGTTGAGGAACACCGATGTAGAAAGAGCACCCTGTACATTAGGCCAAATAGCAAACCCAAATGAATATTTGGAGAAATATGCACAAATATATAAACATTTTTAACTTTAGCTTTTATTCTAAAACTAGTTCTGTTCTAAAACTGAGTCACGGTGGCACAGTGGTTAGAATGCAGTACTGCAGGCTACTTCTGCTGACTGCTGGCTGCCTGCAATTTGGCAGTTCGAACCTCACCAGGCTCAAGGTTGACTCAGCCTTCCATCCTTCCGAGGTGGGTAAAATGAGGACCCAGATTGTTGGGGGCAAGAGGCTGACTCTATAAACGGAGTACTGTGAAGCGGTATATAAGTCTAAGTGCTATTGCTGTTGCTATTTCTCTTCCTTTTTTTCTTCCTTTTTTTCTTCCTTCCTTCCTTCCTTCCTTCCTTCCTTCCTTCCTTCCTTCCTTCCTTCCTTCCTAACTACCTACCTACCTACCTTTTATAATGCAGTATTGCAGGCTAATTATGTCCACTGCCAGCAGTTCAGTCCTGAGCGGCTCAAGTTTGACTCAGCCTTCTATCCTTCCAAGGTTAGTAAATGAGGACCCAGATTGTTGGGGACAAGAGGCTGACTCTGTAAACAACCCCTTATTGAGGGCTGGAAAGCACTGTGAAGCGGCATATAAGTCCAAGTGCTATTGCTATTGCTAGAAGCCTGAGGAGGTTGAAATTATCCTACTGCGAAGACCCAGCTCTCCGAGGAAGGCTTTAAAACTGGGAAAGTGGAAGAAAGGGAAGAGGAGATGACCAGCAGTAATGGGCTGGATTTAACGATAGTGGCGATGGGTGCACCATTGGGAGACTTGGAAGAATAGGTTAGCGATACATCGCTTTGGAGAAAAATCTATCTATGCGGTTGCTCGGAGTAAAAAAAAAACAAAAAACTGGGTGACATATAATCAATAATAAAAAAAAGGAACTCAACTTGATAGTTTCTCCAGAATAGCAATGTGGAAGAAATGGAACTTCTCAATGAGATAGAGAGAGAATTCAGAATTTGTGGCTCCATCCATGTCTTCCTTTCGGGAGCTTCAACAGACAAAGATGCAGAGGTAGGTTCCTTCTGGTTTGGACTGGTTCAGCTGAACCGGTAGTGGTTTTCCAGCCTGGTCATTGGAACCGGCAGCGGCCCAGGCCTGCCACGCCCCCAAACCAGTTTTCCAGTCTCTTCTCCCATTGCCGACATTTTTCTGCGCAAGCACAGAATAGTTTTCAGTCAACTGCGCATGCACAGCAATGCATGGAAGACACACATGAGAGAGAAGCGAGCAGTGTGCATACAAATTTTTTTGTGTATGGGCAAAACGCTCTCTGTTAGTGAACCAGTAGTAAACTGGTTAAGAACCCACCATTGCAAAAGTGAGCCTTGCTTGGAAGTGGGGGCCTGGATTGGATATCTTTATTTTACCTTTATTTCGATTTTTATACCGCCCCCTCTCCCCAAAGGGACTCGGGGCGGTATCTTGGAATGTGGCTACAGCAAAGATACAATGCTACCCACACTCAACCAGGAGGCTGTCCCTTGGTGGAAAGAGGGAGGATCCTGTTTGTTTCCCACAGACACGGTCTGAATGACAACAATTCGAATATTTGAGGGGCTGCCAGAGAGGAGGGGGCCAAGCTATTCTCCAAAACACCCGAAGGCCAGACAAGGAATAATGGATGGAAACTGAACAAGGAGAGATTCAACCTAGAAATAAGGAGGAATTTTCTGACAATGGGAACAATCAACCAGTAGAACAGAAGTTGCCTTCAGAAGTTGTGGGAGCTTCATCCCTGGAAGGCTGACTCTGTAAACCGCTAAGAGACGGCTGTAAAGCACGGTGAAGTGGTATATAAATCTAGTGCTATTGTCTGGACTCCAGGGCAGAAAAGTGGGTTTATGAGAACTCGCCAAGGCCAACTCACCACAGAGAACTTGTGGATGGACAACTCACCGTGGCCAAACTGCTACAAGGCATCTTGCTGTGGGTCAAGAGTTACACTAATATCAAAGAAATAGTGGCTTAGAATCAGGAAAGACAGGAGGCCAAAGGAGAGACAAAATGAAATACGAATGACAAAAAATAAAATATATCTTTAATCATTTTGAATAGTTAAATCGAATTGTTGAATTGTCCCGGAGCGAGTTGTCCCCAGTTATTCTGCAGCGGGTGGCAAGTTGGCCGTGATGAGTTGGCCCTTTCTGCAGAAAAGTGGCTTCTATCCTCTTCTGGCCTTCGGCTGTTCACTGTTTCCCTTTGCCTGGACAGGCTACCCTAGTCCAGTGATGGTTAATCTTTTTGGTGCCCAAAGCGCATGCACGCAAATGCATGCACATATGCCCCAATCCCCAAAATGCAATGCGAGCATTGCCCGCGCATGCACCCTTGCTCAATGCAAGCACACACGTTCCCTGCCCATGCCCCTCTGCGCATTCCTGCCACCCGTGCCTTCCCTGACCTTTGCAGTTTCTCCACCCAATGCGCCCCAGCTTTCTCCTCCATTCCTGCCACGGGGAGGCACCTGTGGAGGGTGAAACCTGCAGAGATCGGGGAAGGCACGGGCAGCATAAATGCAGGAGAAAGGTAGGGTGCACTGGGGGTGGGAACTGCAGAGATTGGGGAAGGCCCCGCCCCCATGCATTTGCGGCAGAGACCTGAAGACCAGCTGGCCAGAGGGAGGCGCATGCATACGCAGCGGAGCTGGGCTGGGGTGAGAGCTGATATGGCGGCAGAGAGGGCTCTGCGCGCCACCTGCATGCCATAGGTTCACCATTACGGCCCTAGTCCATCAACGGGATGTGGAACGGTAAAGACTGCCATAATCAGAAAGCTCTGTCTCCATCAATAATGGTTCAATTAGCCTCCAACACAAAGGTTATATCCCTGCAATTTTATGGGTTTTGAAAGATATTTGCCTGGGCATAATTCACTCTGGGCCCAGTTAGCCGATGAAAATAAAGCTGGCACTAAGGTAATTTATTCCTTACTCTGCTCCCCTGGAAGGTGCCATTAAACAGCTTCTGCCCAGCTCCATTTGCACAATGCAGACGGCTGCTGGGCTCTTCATGGCAGGGATGGGCAGCAGAGATTCATTTCTGAATTGGGCAAGGGCTCTCGGGCACACCAGAATAGCCTGTCAGGAAAAGATGCTGTGCTGGCATCCCCGGGCCTGTTTGTTGCCCCCTTCACAAACCAGAGACCTTTTCTCTGATCTCCTCTCCTCTCCTCTTTGACCAAGGCATGAAATTTTGACCTGGTACAAGTGACATACGACCACAACTGAACCCCAAATTTCTCTTGTTAAGTGAGATGTTTGCTAAATGAATTTTGCCCCATTGTACAACCTTTCTTGCCTCAGTTGTTAAGCGAATCACAACAGCTGATAAGTTTGTAACCCAGTTGTTAAGTGAATCTGGCTTCCCCTTTGACTTTGCCTGTCAGAAGTTTGCAAAAGTGGATCATGTGACCCTGGGACATGGCAACCGTCATAAATATGAGTCAATTGCCAAGTTTCCTTTTTTTTTTTTCAATGACAAGCACAAAATCCAGAAGTGATATCCAAAGGGGGGAAAAAAAAACATTTTCCACTTTGGATAAAAGAATCCCTTTAACCATTCCTGCTTTATCTTCTTTGCTATGGAAATAGAATGGATTTCTATTTGCACCTAAGGATCTTTCTGAACTGCCACCATTTTTATTAACAAGATTCATTGTATTCAGCTGATTTTCCAGGAGAGAAGCCGAATCAGAATTAAGACAGTGGACGAGGCAGAGGCCTTTATTAAAAAAACATTTTTCTCTCCCAGGGGACGAAGATAGCGGAGGTGGGGAAAAAGGCAGCAATGGGGAAGGGGGGGGGCTGTGGCTCCACCTGGGGGCAGGGAGGAGGGAGCAATATCGAAAAGGCTCAGGTCGCAAAAATAAATACATCTGAAATATTATTGCAATTGTTGATATACTAGAAAGTGACAAAGAAAGAGAGGATTGAACACATGGCTGATATAAAGTAAGAATTCTGTTTATGCTTATCCTTTATATGTTATTTTTAAAATTGTAGAAGCGTGAGAATTGGGGGGATTTCTACTACTAACATGGGAGCTACCAAAATTTTCTATGTACCCTATTACCCTTTTTCCCATAAATGTTTCAAAACCAATAAAAATTCTTTACAAAAAAAAAAAGATTCATTGTATTCTTTCAAATTCTTTAACCCCACTGGAAAAAAACACCATTTTTTTCCACCCTTTAAAAAAAAATACTAAACGGTTTTTCAAAAAATTTTAAATGCTTTTTTTTTTAAAGTCACAACCTTCTAAGGCATCTTTTCCTCTGACATCTGGACGTACGAGCTTTAAACTTCAGTATGATGTTTAGATCCCTCCCTCCAAATGACCCTTATTTCCCTAATTTCTCCCTATTTCAGGAGGTTTCCTTCGAGATAGGAGTTAAAGAACAAACTGGATCGGGGTGGGTTCCTGTACCAATTGGTACCGGTTAGCTGCGCACATGCTTTGCACATGCGCCGTGTGTTGTTCGCGCATGCACAGTTGACTGTCAATTGTTCTGCGCATCCGCAGAAACATGCCAGCAACGGCAGAAGAGTCTGGGGAACTGGTTCAGGGGTGTGGCCAGCCTGGATTGCTACCGGTTCTGCGACCCAAGCCAAATCACCACTACCGGATCGAACCGGGAGCAACCCATCTCTGAACTGGATGCTTTAATCCTTGCAGATGCTTAAGCCCCCAGTTTCCCCGCTTCAACTCCAGGAGCATCTGCTCAAAGCAGACCCTGTCCTATTTTTGGGATGACATCCCATCAAAGTGTCTCGCAGGCTTCAAGTTGATGAGATCAGTGCTCTTCTGGGCAAAGTCAAAGGCTGAATTTCCGGAACATGCCGGATCACAGCTAAATCCTACTTTAGCTGAGCCTTTAGATCATTTCGGGTGAATTCAGTTGTATAGTATTGGAAGAGGAAGACCTTCCCATGAGCTGTAATCTATTTTATTTATTTATTTATTTATTTATTTATTTATTTATTATTAGCGTTTATATACCGCCCCCTCTCCCGAAAGGGACTCGGGGCAGTGTACAGTCCGTATTAAAATACAACAGATTAAAACGTAGAAATAACTATATAAATACATGTATAAGAGGAGGGTAAAATATGCCAAACTGTACAGCTAATAAATAAATCAATACAAAAGTTTAAAATATCAAGTTAAATTTAAAACAATATCCCTCTAAAAACCAGTAAGAATGTGTATGCCTGGAGGTAGACGTTAAAATTATGCCAAACCAGCCAGTCGGAACAGGTGTGTCTTCAGTTTCTGTCGGAAGGAGCGGAGGTCAGTAGTGGTTCTAATATCGGGGGGGAGGTCATTCCAGAGGGTTGGGCCCATCACAGAGAAGGCCCTACTCCTCGGTGTCGCCCATTGGCATTGCCTCGTGGACGGCACCAGGAGAAGGCCCTCCCTGTGAGAGCGGATTGGCCGCAGGGATGTATGTGGGAGGATGCGATCCCGCAGGTAGCTAGGTCCTGTGCCATGGAGCGCTTTAAAGATGGTGATCAGAACCTTGAAACGCACCCGAAAGACCACAGGCAGCCAGTGCAGCTCGCGCAGGAGAGGTGTTACATGGGAGTACCTAGTACTCCCCATGACTACCTGCGCGGCTGCGTTCTGGACTAGCTGCAGTCTTCGGGCGCGTCCCAAGGGAAGCCCCATGTAGAGAGCGTTACAGTAGTCCTGATATATGAGGTCAAGTTCCAGTGGAGTCCACTTTGTATTTCGCACACAGAGGCCAAGTGAGATACCTCAGGGTGGCTGACCAGAGGGAGATAGAAATCCTGCAATTCCTCTGCAATTGCCGCCTATGAAGATTCTCAGTTATGCAGGTCACAGTTGAATCCAAAGTGGTTTTTATTTTGAAAAAGGCAATGGGACTGATTTTTTTGAGGACACAGCAAGATGCTGACACTGTAAACCACTTGGAGAGGTCTGTAATGCACTCTGAAGCTGTATATAATTCTAAGGGCTCTTGCTCTTTCTTTCTTTTTTCCTCCCTCCCTCCCTCCCTCCCTCCCTCCCTCCCTCCCTCCCTCCCTCCCTTCCTTCCTTCCTTCCTTGATGGACAGTGGTAGAATGCAGCACTGCAAGATAACTCATTGCTCACTCTAGCAGTTCAATCTTGACTGGATCAAAGTTGACTCAGCCTTCCATCCTTCCCAGAGCAGTAAAACGAGGACCCAGATTGTTGGGGGCAAGAGGCTGACTATATATACCACTTGGAGAGGACTGGAAAGCACTGTGAAGTGGTATATAAGTCTAAGTGCTATTGCTATTGCCCTTCCTTCCTTCCTTCCTTCCTTCCTTCCTTCCTTCCTTCCTTCCTTCCTTCCTTCCTTCCTTCCTTCAATCCTGCACAATGGTTAGAATGCAGTTTTGCAAGCTAACTTCACCCACTGCCAACAGCTCGATCTTGACCAGCTTAAAGTTGACTGAGCCTTCCCTCCTTCCGAGATCGGTAAAATGAGGACCCAGATTATTGGGGGCAAGAGGCTGACTCTATAAACCATAAAAGAGAGGTGAAACTCTGTAAAAGAGAGGCATGAAGCGGTATATAAGTCTAAGTGCTATTGCCCTTCCTTCCTTCCTTCCTTCCTTCCTTCCTTCCTTCCTTCCTTCCTTCCTTCCTTCCTTCCTTCCTTCCTTCCTTCCTTCCTTCCTGCACAATGGTTAGAATGCAGTTTTGCAAGCTAACTTCACCCACTGCCAACAGCTCGATCTTGACCAGCTTAAAGTTGACTGAGCCTTCCCTCCTTCCGAGATCGGTAAAATGAGGACCCAGATTATTGGGGGCAAGAGGCTGACTCTATAAACCATAAAAGAGAGGTGAAACTCTGTAAAAGAGAGGCGTGAAGCGGTATAAAAGTCTAAGTGCTACTGCTATTACAATTCAACTGCTTAGTTACAGGCTAAACCGTTTTTCCTGCCAATCCTCAGTCACGTCCCAAATACTTTTATTGGCTCTGCCCAGTTCTAGTAATCAGCAAAAAGAAGAACACTTTTTCCTTGTTCCGTTTCTCCAAGCATGCTTCATTTTATATGCCTTCTTTGAGCTCTTTTGCTCTGAGATAGAATCTCAAACGTTTCTGCCTTTACTAGTGACCCTAAGACTGTTGCACAAGGGTGTGAGGCCACTACCACCAAGTGCTACCAGCCCCTCCCCCCTTGGCTTGTGTTCAGGTCAAATGGTGACCCTTCTGATGGCAAGGGCTCCAACTTTCCTGTACAAGAATCACTCAAAGTGGCCAACCATTTAAAACAAGCAGTTAAAATCTGATAGGAACAATTAAAATCGGGTTGCCATATGTTCTATCCTCTTTTTGTATTCTTAAATCTCCATCTGGACAGATTTTTTAAAAACATCTGTCCAGAATTCGACCACTTAAAGGGGGGGAAAAAGCTTTGGTGGTCGAAGCCAGGGGAAAGAAGCAGAGATGAAAGGACATCTTGTCTCTCCATCCCCTTGTTGGGGTTGCCTTTGTGCTGGAGTTGGTGCAAGAACCAGGAAGCAGAATGGTCAGGTAGAAAGTTAGCACCCTCCCCTCTCACAGATTGACAGTTGGAAGGGACCTTGTAGGTACATCTAGTCCAACCCCCCTCCAAACAGACCCTACACCATTTCTGACATATGGCAATCCAGTCTCTTATTGAAAGCTTCCAGTGATGAAGCTCCCACAACTTCTGAAGACAAGTTGTTCCATTCAATATAGAATAACAGAGTTGGAAGGGACCTTTAGGTCATCTAGTCCAACCCCCTATCCAAGCAGGAGACCTTACACCATTTCTGACAGATGGCAGTCCAGTCTCTTTTTGAAGGCCTCCAGTGATGAAGCTCCCACAACATTCCATGGGTTGACTGTTCTCACTGTCAGAAAAGTCCTCCTTATTTCCAGGTTGAATCTCTCCTTGTTCAGTTTCCATCCATTATTCCTTGTCTGGCCTTTGGGTGCCTTGGAGAATAGCTTGATTCCCTCCTCTCTGTGGCAGCCCCTCAAATATGGGAAGACTGCTATCATGTCTCCCCTGGTCCTTCTCGTCATTCTCCTGGAAGAATGAAATATTCTAGGAAATATTAAAAAGGCAGAATGTTATATTTCCCTAGATGAGAAAAGAAGGAACATGTTTTTAAAGACAAAGAGTAGCTCCCTGCAACTCCCTGCCCCCAGAGGATATTTGGTGCCCATTGAGCAGGACTGGGCCAGCCTATCTGCAAGACAATTAGATCTTCAGGTTCAGGGTGATGGGAATAAGACATGACCCTCAGGGCATAATGGGATTAGCCCTCTACCCATTTAGCAGCAGGGCTCGCTGCATTTCAAAATTTCCTAAGAACATTGCATCACCCAGCAAGGTTCAACCAAACTTATCTCAGACAACCTCAGCTGTGACCACTGCATAGCCCCCTGGGAATCTGACAACCAATAGAATACATTTCTTGCACAGGAACAGGAAGCTCAAGGGCAAGGCCCAAGAGAGGGTATAAATACATCTCACTCACCACTCCATGTCGTCAGCTGCCCAGGCCCTCAAACCCATGTGGTCCTGTCCCCCAATAAACCATCTTTCCAATCAGCCTCCATGTTTCCAGTGTCTTTCTTCCCACTTGGAGCTGAGATTTCTTCCAACAGTCAGCAAGATGCACAATGCTTTGGCCACCAAACAGTTAATACACAGATTCAGTTGAGTCATTCTTTCTTGTAGAAGGGACATTTATTTTGAAATGTCAATGCTGATCCAGAGCCATATTTTTTTTAATCTGACCATGTCTTGGTTCCAGCTCTTCCTCCTGTTCCTCAACAGTTATTCCTTTTGCCCATTACACCTTCTTGAGATTATCCATCCACATTTTCTTTCCTGCCTCACACTTTGTTCAACCCTGCCAAGCACACTGATTGTCTATTGCAGGGGTGTCCAAACTTCGGAACTTTAAGACTTGTGGACTTCAACTCCCAGAATTCCCCAGCCAGGCTGGGGAATTCTGGGAGTTGAAGTCCACAAGTCTTAAAGTTCCCAAGTTTGGGCACCCCTTGTCTATTGCCTATCATCTACTTCCTCCATTTGTCAAGATCATCACCTCAAGGGAACAATCATGTCGTGTCAGGTCCCTCCTGATTGTCCTAAAGGCCCTTTTTCAGGAGGCAACTGGACTTTCTTCTTTTTTTCTTCAAAGTCTTCAAAGAAAAAACAAGAAAACAAAGATCCCATCAGAGCTGAAGAAGCCTCTTGGATGAGAAGCAAAACCTCTTCAAAAGAAGTCCAGTTGCCTCCTGAAAAAATGATCTTTGGGACAAACATGACCTGGATGATGGAGAATCTCTAGATTCCATACTGATTTACTGACTCTTCTGGCCATCCCCGGTAGCTAGCTTAGTACCTTCTCCAAATCCCTAATTTGAAATCCAATCTGTAATCCACCATTCTATCTTTGTTTTTCACTTTTTATCAATGTCCAGTTTTTACATCTCTACTTGGAAAACTATTCCAATCTTTGTTGTCATCAAATTATCTCTCTCCTTCTCTGTCTTGGTTAAGTCTGTTGTTTCTTCCCTTCCTATGATAAATCTTCTCTTTACTTCACCAGTTCATGGTTTATCTATTGTGGGGCCCGAGGAAATAAAATTATCTAAACCACCTTGTCTTTTTGGCTACCAATTGTTAAGTTTACTAACCATGCTGGTCCAAGTTAAGTATTAAACTGCAGCCCGTTCATTTTCCATTTTTATTTTCATAAATAGCTATTTCAGCTTGTCCTTTCTCAGACTATATCTCTCAAATTGTTAATATTTTGACCCCTTGTTTTATGTCCAGCTGCCACTTTTCCAATCCGGCAATTATAATATGTGTCATTACATAAATTACATGGATATGGGAACAGTATGTATTCTTGTTTCAAACCAATTCCTATTACGGAAAATGCTGTTTATTCCAAATTCAGTTGTTATAGTAGCATCTTGTTCATTGAGAAGCTTCTCAGAAAACTACCCATTGTTCTGGTACAGCAATTAATCTTAATATGTTCCACTCTCTAGCATGATCTAAATAATTAAAAGCCTTGCTATAATCAATAAAGCAAAGTTAACGGCCTGATATTCTCTTGCTCTCCCTCTCTTATCTACCTCACATCACTTTACTTATCTTAATTCCCCTTTGCCTTTTCAGAAACCTGCCCTATTAATTTAGCATTTATCTCTCCAAATACGATTCTATTTTACTTTTCAAGCTTTTAAGCAAAGCTTTGCTTATGCGAACAATTGGTGCCGTCTTCCCATCCTTCGCTCATCCCCCTTTTCCTCTCTCTTGCTCACCTAGTCTTGCTCCCTGTTTGTTGACACACAGCCGTAAGCTCTTGGACAGGCTGGTCTCCTGTAACTTCCAACAATTCAATTCCATTCCACCTGCACTTGGGGCTTTCCTGTTTAATAGATGGTCTTTGCCAAATCTCACTTTTTAGCAGGGTCTGCTCCTAAGCAAATTTTTCTCTCTGCAAATATCATTTACATGCTAAACCAGGGGTGTCAAACTTATTTTTGTTGAGGGCCCCATCAGGTTTGTGTTTGGCCTCGGAGGGCTGGGTGGGTGGGAGCAGGTGGGCATGGTCAGCTCAATGTCACTTTTATTGGGGGCACCAATGGTGGCCAAGTGCTCAATTATAATCTCCTTCCTTCCTTCCTTCCTTCCTTCCTTCCTTCCTTCCTTCCTTCCTTCCTTCCTTCCTTCCTTCCTTCCTTCCTTCCTTCCTTCCTTCCTTCCTTGGTGCACAGTGGTTAGAATGCAGTATTGCAGACTCTCTGCCGATTGCCAGCAGTTCGATTCTCACCAGGCTCAAGGTTGACTCAGCCTTCCATCCTTCCAAGGTGGGTAAAATGAGGACTCAGGTTGTTGGGGACAAGAGGCTGACTCTGTAAACCGCTTAGAGAGGGCTGAAAAGCACTGTGAAGTGGAATATAAGTCTAAGTACTATTGCTACTGCCCTCCCTCCCTCCCTCCCTCCCTCCCTTCCCTCCCTCCCTCCCTCCCTCCCAATGGTTAGAATGCAGTATTGTAGGCAAACTCTGCCCACTGCCAATAGTTCAATCTTGACCAGCTCAAGGTTGACTCAACCTTCCATCCTTCCAAGGTGGGTAAAATGAGGACCCAGGTTGTTGGGGGCAACAGGCTTAGTCTGTAAACCGCTTAGAGAGGACTATAAAAGCACTATGAAGCGGTATATAAGTCTAAGTGCTATTGCCCTTCCATCCTCCCTTCCTCCCTCCCTCCCACCCTTTCCTTCTTTTTCTTTCCCTCTTCCTTCTCCTTTCTTCTTTCTTGCCCTCTATCCTTATTTTCCCCTCCTTGCTCTCTTCCCATCTTCCCATCTTTTTCTTTGTCCTTCCTCTTTCCCTTTCCCCTTTCCTGTCCCTTCCTACCAGTTTGGACTGGTTCAGCTGAACCTGTAGTGGTTTGCCGACCTGAATTGCTGGAACCGCGAGAGACCCAGGTCTGCCATGCCCCCGAACTGGTTCCCCGGATGGCGCCAGAGGCACTGCCATCTTGTTTTTCAGCTCTGCACATGTGCAGAACAACTTTAATTGCACGAGCCAACCTGCAGTGGTGCCTGCTGGAACACACCCCTGCCTTCTTCCATGCTCAAATGCAAAAGGGGAAACATTTCTCCTTTTTGTTTTGTTTTTTGTTTGTTTTGCTAGCCCTCTGCAAGCAAAAATTGAGCTCGGGGAACCCAAATGCTCCCCTCCAGGCTCCGTTTCAGGTGTGATGGCCTCCTGCAGCCCTCTGACAGCAAAAATGGAGCTTGAGGAACCCGAATGCTCTCCTCCAGGCTCCGTTTCAGGTGTGATGGCCTCCTGCAGCCCTCTGACAGCAAAAATTGAGCTCAGTATGTGTGTGCGTGTGTGTGTACGCCCCCTCCAGGCCCCATTTTCACTGGCAGAGACACCGCAGGCCAGTACTTTACTGTTTCCAGGCCGGCCCTGTGGGCCAAACTCAGTACCCCGTGGGCTGGATTTGGCCCTCAGGCTTTGAGTTTGACACCCATGCTCTAAACTGTACATTTGGCTGTTCTATCTCCAGTTTTCTTAAACATCTCTCTGGTTTTTCTGTTGTTGTTTTCTGGACTGAGATATCTTCATCCTTTTTAGCTTGACGTAGGAAGTCTGCATTAAGTCGTCATATACATTTGCTCCTGCCTAAGGCTTTTATATCAGGCACACGGTGGCTCAGTGGCTAAGACCCTGAGCTTGTCAATCAGAAAGGTCGCCAGATTGGCGGTTCGAATCCCGAGCACCACATAATGGAGTGAGCTCCCGTGACTTGTCCCAGCTTCTGCCAACCTAGCAGTTGGAAAGCACGTTAAAAAATGCAAGTAGAAAAATAGGAACCATCTTTGGTGGGAAGGTAACAGCGTTCCATGCGCCTTTGGTGTTGAGTCATGCTGACCACATGACCACAGAGACGTCTTCGGACAGCACTGGCTCTTTGGCTTTGAAACGGAGATGAGCACCGCCCCCTAGAGTCAGGAACGACTAGCACATATGTGCGAGGGGAACCTTTACCATTACCTTTTAAGGCTTTTATGCTTTCTCTATCACGCTAACTTGTTCAAGTGGCCACTGCATCTTTTCCTCTTTGAAATATTGATAACTTTTTCTGTTATGACTCTCGCATTGTTTCTTATGCCTCTTCCAGCTTCTCCAGTTCTTTTTTACATGTTATCTGCACTGATTCCAGTCCTGCCTTTGATCTTCTATTCCGACTGGATATCTAGATGAAGTTTTGCTGGCATATCTATTCTGTTTTAATTTTCTAATTATAGCTGGTGTATTAACATCAGGATTCATGATCTGTTTCGCAATCTGTGTCTGAAAGCGTTCTGGCTGATGGCGTTTGCTCTTTCCAATCTCCTGTTCTTATGATGTCGTTGATTTGATTTTGACATTGTCCATCTGGTGATGTCCAGATGTACGGTCTGCATTTATGTTACTTGAAGCAGAGATTAGCAGGGAACATTTAGGGCTCCTAAAGTTCACTTTCCTAAAGTAATCGCTTTACTATGGGTGGTTTCAGCTTTGACCATTGCAACTGAGTTTTGCTCAGTTCACGCTTCCTGGAAAATGAAATGCTGTATCCTTGGAAAATGAGGATCAACCATTGACTCGTCAGTCAGAAAAAGCCTCAGTGAAGAGGACGATATAGCAATAGCCCTTAGACTTATATACCGCTTCACAGAGCTTGACAGCCCTCTCTAAGTAGTTTACAGAGTAAGCCTCTTAGCCCCCAACAATGTGGGTCCTCATTTTACCCACCTCGGAAGGAGGGAAGGCTGAGTCAACCTTGAGCCAATCAGAATTGAACTGTTGGTAGTGGGCAGAGTTTGCCTGCAATACTCATTCTAACCACTGCGCAGCATGGAAGAAAGGAAGGAAGGGAAGGGAAGGGAAGGGAAGGGAAGGGAAGGGAATGGAGGAAGGAAGGAAGGAAGGAAGGAAGGAAGGAAGGAAGGAAGGAAGGAAGGAAGGAAGGAAGGAAGGAAGGAAGGAAAAAGGGAAAGGGGAAAAGGGAAAAGGGAAAAGGGAAAAGGGAAAAGGGAAAAGGGAAAAGGGAAAAGGGAAAAGGGAAAAGGGAAAGGAATAGCAATAGACTTATGTACCACTTCACAGTGCTTTCAGCCCTCTCTAAACCGTTTACAGAGTCAACCTCTTTCCCCCAACAATCTGACTCCTCATTTCACCCACTTCGGAAGCAGGGAAGGCTGAGTCAACCTTGAGCCCGGTGAGATTCGAACTGCCAAATTGCAGTCAGCTGGCAGTCAGCAGAAGTAGCCTGCAGTACTGCACTCTGACCACTGCGCTATCGTAGCTCATATCGCTCCTAAAAGTGGAATCTGCGAGGTTCCCTGAGGGCATATAGCCTTCAAATTTCAACCACAACGGAGCCACAAATGCCTCTTGTTAAGTGAGACATTGGTTAAGTAAGCTTTGCCCCGTTTTATGACCTTTCTTGCCACAGTTGTTAAGCGAATCCCTGCAGTTGATAAGATAGTTAACCTGGTTAAGTGAACCTTCCTTCTCCGTGGATTTTGCTTGTCAAAAGCTCCCAAAAGGGGATCGCATCTCTCTCTCACACACACACACACAGGGAGACTGCAGTCATCATAAATGTGAACCAGTTGCCAAGAATGTGAATTCTGATCACAGAATGATGCAAAGGTTGTAACTGGGAAAAACAGTCAGACGCCCCCAGGGAGATTCTCCATCCTCCAGGTCTTGGTTGTCCCAAAGGTGCTTTTTCAAGAGGCAACTGGACTTTCTGGTTTTTCTTTGAAGACCTTTCGCTTCTCATCCAAGAAGCTTCTTCAGCTCTGACTGGAGGGTGGGGAGAGTCAGAGCTGAAGTCAGAGTTGAAGAAGCTTCTTGGATGAGAAGCGAAACGTCTTCAAAGAAAAACCGGAAAGTCCAGTTGCCTCTTGAAAAAAAAAATAAGCACCTTTGGGGCAACCAGAAGTCCAGGTTTTTTTTAGTTCCATTGTAACTTTGGACGGTCACTAAATGAACTGTTGTAAGTCGAGGACTACCTGTATTCCAATACTGGAGAAAACTGCAGGAGGTCTTCTCTTCAGGTAGCCTTTGATTTGGAGGCCTCTTCCCTTCTTATCTGAATGGCTGGGCAGTTTTATCCTGAGATGCCCCTCAAAAAACCCAAAGCCTAAACATCAACTGTCAGATTAAATTCCTAAGCTATTGTTATCTCTTACATTGATTTGCCATCTCTCTCTCTCCATGGGGAGCCAGTATGGTACCCAGTTTAACTGCAGAATGCAGTTATTGCATTCTGCATTAATAGAGGTTTTGGGGGGCACTACCCAAAGGCTGCCTGACACACGCATTCCAGTAGGTAGTAATCAAGCTAAGATGGAATTAAGGTGTGGCGTAATGTTTATTGAGTAAAATGGACTCGGGTGTTGTCAATTTGACCCAACTGCTGGTACACTTAATGTAACCATGCTGGCTTCTCTCTTATAATCCAGAAGTCCAGCTCAGCATCTCAAATCAGAAGATAGTTGGCCAATGTCCACCAGCTCCACAATGTGTTTGTGAGACAATTAAAAACTTCTCTCCTCTCCCCTCCTCTCTCCTCTCCTCTCCTTATCTCTCCTCCCCGCTCCTCCCCTCTCCTTATCTTTTCTTCTCTCCCTTCCTCTCCTTCTCTCCTCTCCTCTCTCATCTCCTCTCCTTATCTTTCCTTCTCTCCCCTCCTCTCCTCTCCTCTCTCCTCTCTTCTCCTTATCTCTCCTCCCCTCTCCTTATCTTTTCTTCTCTCCCTTCCTCCCCTCTCCTTCTCTCCTTTCCTCTCTCCTCTCCTCTCCTTATCTTTCTTTCTCTCCCTTTCTCCCCTCCCCTTCTCTTCTCTTCTCTCCTCTCCTTATCTTTCCTTCTCTCCCCTCCTCTCCTCTCTCCACTCCTCTCCTTATCTCTCCTCCCCGCTCCTCCCCTCTCCTTATCTTTTCTTCTCTCCCTTCCTCCCCTCTCCTTCTCTCCTCTCCTCTCTCCTCTCCTCTCCTTATCTTTCTTTCTCTCCCTTTCTCCCCTCCCATTCTCTTCTCTCCTCTCCTCTCCTTATCTTTCCTTCTCTCCCCTCCTCTCCTCTCCTTATCTCTCCTCCCTGCTCCTCCCCTCTCCTTATCTTTTCTTCTCTCCCTTCCTCCCCTCTCCTTCTCTCTTCTCCTCTCTCCTCTCCTCTCCTTATCTTTCTTTCTCTCCCTTTCTCCCCTCCCCTTCTCTTCTCTTCTCTCCTTATCTTTCCTTCTCTCCCCTCCTCTCCTCTCTCCCCTCCTCTCCTCCCCTCTCCTCCCCTCTCCTTATCTTTTCTTCTCTCCCTTCCTCCCCTCTCCTTCTCTCCTCTCCTCTCTCATCTCCCCTCCTTATCTTTCTTTCTCTCCCTTTCTCCCCCCCTTCTCTTCTCTTCTCTCCTCTCTCCTCTCCTTATCTTTCCTTCTCTTCCCTCCTCCCCTCCCCTTCTCTTCTCTTCTCTCCTCTCCTCTTCCCTCCCCTCCCCAAATATAGTGCAAACTGATCTCAAATTCTGTTCAGAGCTATTTATTTTCAGGTTCCAACTTTACATTTATGGACTCCTGGTGGTACTGGGCTTAACTTCTGCAGAAATTTTAGCTCTGCCGATCTGGCAAATGTCTTTATATCAAGATGGCCTTTTTATCAATGCAAAACGGGAAAGGGTTGGGCACTGAAGTCCATCTACGATCCAGGTGGGTTTTGATTAGTTGAGCCACACAAAGTCTAACAGTGTAGAAAGGTGACTTGGGTTTGGTTGTGAAACTCGAGATTTTAAAGGATTTCTTTTTTAATTAAAGCAGAAACCAGAGAGTTCGAAGACTTAATTTCTTACAGCATTAACCTTAATGGACTGTGTGATGAGTTCTATTCTCCGGATCTTATTACACCGTAATAACTTTGCTACAAGTTTCTTCTTTTGCCAATCGCATCACACACAGACCCAGCTACCATTCTGGGAAATGTGACAATCGAAGACCGACATGATTGGGTTTGCAAGAAGGAAGGGCTTCATTGGTCCATCTAGCCCTGCTTGTTTGAGTGGCCTAAGGACATTCTGGAGGGAGAGTCAAACATTAGAACTACTACCGACCTCCGCTCCTTCCGACAGAAGCTTAAGACCCACCTGTTCCAATTAGCTGGCTTAACTGATTTATAGTCCCACTTTTAACCTCCTGGCAAACATCTTATTGGGCAGTTTTTAAGGGTAATTTTAATGTTTATTTGTATTTTAATTTAAATATTGTACAGTGCATATCCTACCTCCTCCGTTTACCTATTTGTATATTTAAGTATATCTATATTCTGTATTCATACTGTTTTAATATGACTGTACACCGCCCCGAGTCCTGTTTAGGAAAGGGTGCGGTTTATAAATTAAAGATGATTATTATTATTTATTATTATTATTATTATTATTATTATTATTATTATTATTATTATTATTATTTGAGTTGTCTGGCCCCAACATGTCATCAAAGACCTGCACCTTTTTCAACCTTCTAGCACCGAGGATGTTACCTAGTTGGGTAGTGAAACATTTGCAAAAAAAGGACCATCTTAGAGAGCACCAAGGACACTACAGTCCTCCTGCTCCTCCTCCTCCTCCTCCTCCTCCTCCTCCTCCTCCTCCCCCTCCCCACAAACGGCCCTCCTTTAGCACTAATGATGTTTCCTAGTTGGGTCATGAAATGTCTGCAAGAAAACTACCAAGTTCAGAGAGCACCAAGGATCCGACAGTCCTCCTCCTGCTCTTCTTCCTCTTCCTCCTCCTTTTCACAAACTCTACTAGCACTGATCCTGTTATCTAGTTTGGTAATGAAACATCTGCAAGAAAACCACCAAACTCAGGGACCACCAAGGACCCCAGAGTTCTCCTCCTCCTCCTCCTCCTCCTCCTCCTCCTCCTCCTCCTCCTCCCCCTCCCCCTCCCCCTCCCCCTCCCCCTCCCCCTCCCCCCTCCCCCTCCTCCTCCTCCTCCTCCTCCCTCCTCCTCCTCCTCCTCCTCCTCCTCCTCCTCCTCCTCCTCTCTGCAAACCCCACTCCCTCCTAGCACTAATGATGTTACCTAGTTGGGTCATGAAACATCTGGAAAAAAATCACCAAGCTCAGAGAGCACCAAGAATCCCCCATCCTCCTCCTCCTCCTCCTCTCTGCAAACCCCACTCCCTTCTAGCACTGATGGTGTTACCTAGTTGGGTCATGAAACTTTGGCAAGAAAACCACCAAGCTTAGAGAGCACCAAGGACCCCAGAGTTCTCCTCCTGCTCCACTTCCTCCTCCCTACAAACCCCACTCCCTCCTAGCACTGATGGTGTTACCTAGTTGGGTCATGAAATGTCTGCAAGAAAACCACCAAGCTCAGAGAGCACCAAGGACCCCTCATTTCAATCCAGCGCTACAAATATTCTCCTTTGTTGTTTTGCATGACAAAGTGGCCCCCAACCAAGTTGAGGGAGGGAAGAGGAGGTGTCAGATTCTGACTGGGATCCCAAAAGGATCCCAAAAGGAGGCAAAGAGTGGGAATTTTGCCAGATCTATTTTCCTCTTTACTTAAGAAATCCCTTGTGGAAGAACAGATTTTGCAGGTCTTGGACTGCAGGGGTGGGATTCAGCCAATTCGTACCGGTTCAGATGAACCGGATGCTAATTTTACATCTGGTTCACCAAACTGGTAGTTGCAAGGACTGGCTGGCCCTGCCCACCCTGCCCCTCCCATCCAGGAGTCTCCACACAGCCTGGTAAGTGCAGGGCCCACACGGAGGCTCTGGGAGGGCAAAAAACGGGCCTCCTGGAAGTTCTGGAAGTCCGGAAATGGGCCTGTTTCTGCCTCCGGAGCCCAGGGGAGGCAGTTTTCACCCTCCTGGAGGCATGAGGAAAGCCTCCAAAGCCTGGGGAGGGCAAAAACTGCCCCATGCCCAGTGGTGGGATTCAGCCGGTTCGCACCACTTTAAGAGAACCGGTTGTTAACTTTCTGAGCAGTTTGGTGAACTGGTTGTTGGAAGAAATCAGTGGTTAAACCAGTTGTTAAATTATTTGAATCCCACCACTGACCCCACTGCCATGGTGCAGGAGGCTGAGTAGGCCATGCCCACCCAGCAACCATGCCCACCCAGTGAACTGTTTGCTATAATTTTTGAATCCTACCCCTGGATGCAAGGCTGTAAAACCAGGGGAAGTTCAGTCTGAGAATGAAGTAGCCTCACCCCCTTTTCACATCATGGTAGCTTTCAGGTCCACCCCTCCCTCAAAAAAACCCTCTGTACCAAATGATTGCCGAGGAGGGGGCTCTCTTCAGTAGACCTCGGCCAGGCCCAAAGAAAGACCCCTTTGCCACACGTGCCCTTTTCGGGTGCCTTGCTAACAGCAGGTGAGAGGCAGGTGGGGGTCTGAGCTGACCGGGAAAGGCTAGATGAGCTCACGAGAGCCCTCCCGTGGGATCAGACCTGCAGCCAACTCCGGAGACACTGCACGGGGCAAAGCAAACTTGCAGGAATTTCTCAGGACTTCTGGCCAGCTGCCATGGGCAAAATTTGCTGAGCCACAAGAATTATTTGCCCTGACTCAGCAAGACCCTGAAACAGAAGAAGAAGGAGAAAATGAATGCATGATATATTCAAAGTGTTTTTAACCACATAATTTGCACCGAGCACCGGAAAAAGAACCCAATGCGCAGGTGGACATTCTGGCTGTTGGGTTCCTCAGCTGTCGGAGAAGAAAGGGATAGGTTTGTGGCTGCCATGCAAAAGCAAATCTATGACAACTCACCATGGCCAAAACGCCTTGGTCAACAAGTTACCCAGTTTCAAAGAAACTGCGGAATAGAATAATTAAAGAAAGGATGCAAAAGGAGGGGCAGAATGCGATGTGAATGACAAAGATTAAAATATTTGATGTATTTATTTTAAACTAGCTGATAACCTGCCGTTCCCCGGGTGTTTATTTATAGGGGGGAAATGTCTGGACCAAACGTAATTTCTAATGTTGGATTTTCCCTCTTACTAGAGGGAGGCCCCTTGTGGAGGACTGTGAAGCCGTTACCACGGCAGCTCCACTGCACTGTACAGTAGAAGCCATTTTAAGGCACAACAAGCTGTATCTTACACATACCCCAAGGGGTGTCTTACCCCCACAGTATTTTTTCTCCAGACTAAGTCATCTGTGTACCAAGTTTGGTTGAAATTGCTCGAGTTGTTCCAGAGTTATGCTGGAACACACACACACACACACACACACACACACGAATTGGCCTTGGTGAGTTGGCCACAGCAAGTTGTCCCATTCTGAATCTTGGGAGGGTCTTGAAATCTCTTCCAGGCTCAGGACATCCTCCCTGCACTAGGTTGCTCACCACTGCTACCTCCGATTGCTCTTTGGTGAAATACCTTGTGCCAGGGGTGGGTTCCTGCCAGTTCCAACCTCATCTATAGAAGAGGTTTCACAAATCTACAGTGCCATTTAGAACCAGTTCCAGCTGTTAATGATATTTGATAGTATATGGAACTATCTAAAGGGCTTCTGCAAAGAAGAGGGGGTCAACTTATTCTCCAAAGCACCTGAAGGCAGGACAAGAAGCAAAGAGTGGAAACTAACCAGGGAGAGAAGCAACATGGAATTAAGCAGAAATTTTCTGACCGTGAGAACAATTGATTAGTGGGACAACTTGCCTTCAGAAGTTGTAAGTGCATCAACATTGAAAGAGATTGGATAACCATTTGTCCAGAATAGTATAGGATTCTCCTGCCTGAGCAGGAGGTTGGACTAGAAGACCTCCAAGGTCCCTGCCAACTCTGTTGTTCTGTTTTTTGTTAAGAAGAAAATAGTCATGCTGAAGGGAGAAAATAAACCCCTGGGTGAGTGGCATTCTGGAGCATCACCTGGTTAGTTCCACCAATGCTGGATACCTGGGATGTTAGCATTTGTGGATGAGAAGTGACAGCCTTGTTAATCACGGAAATGAAGATGAATCGTGTGGGATCTGGCTGGAATGAAAGCTGTTTTCCACCCGCTGGGTCTCGCCTCCCTCGCTCTCATAAAGAACCAACTTCTCTGAATTAGCTTAGTTATGTCTGGTCTCTCATCTGGGCCCTACCAGATTCTGAGACTCCATAGAATGAAGTGTAATCATAATGCATGCAAAGATATTTGATTGACAATACTGTGAATTTTGATAAAGCTCAAGTGATGACTATGGAAAGGACACAGAAAGACCTTGTAACCAATCGACACACTGTATGCTGTTGAGGAGGTTTTTATGTTATACGTCTTGGGTGTTTGCGTTCGTTTGAAAATAAAAATTTTATTTAAAAAAAAAGAATCATGGAGTCAGAAATGCCCATGAGGTCATCTAATCTGACCCCATGAACAGGGCAGGGAAGGAAAGCTGCCAAAGCTTTTCCATTCCATTCCATTCCATTCCATTCCATTATCTTCTGTTTCTGTTCTGTCTTCTCTTCTCTTCTCTCCTATTCTATTCTATTCCATTCCATTCCATTATCTTCTCTTCTCTTCTCTTCCCTTCCCTTCCCTTCCATTCTATTATCTTCTCTTCTCTACTATTCCCTTCCCTTCCCTTCCCTTCCCTTCCATTCCATTCCCTTCTCTTCCCTTCCCTTCCCTTCCATTCTATTCTCTTCTCTTCTCTACTATTCCCTTCCCTTCCCTTCCCTTCCCTTCCCTTCCCTTCCCTTCTCTTCCCTTCCCTTCCCTTCCCTTCCCTTCCATTCCATTCTCTTCTCTTCTCTTCTCTACTATTCCCTTCCCTTCTCTTCTCTTCTCTTCTCTTCTCTTCCCTTCCCTTCCCTTCCCTTCCTTTCCCTTCCCTTCCATTCCATTCTCTTCTCTTCTCTTCTCTTCTCTTCTCTACTATTCCCTTCCCTTCCCTTCCCTTCTCTTCTCTTCTCTTCCCTTCCCTTCCCTTCCCTTCCATTCCATTCCATTCTCTTCTCTTCTCTTCTCTACTATTCCCTTCCCTTCCCTTCCCTTCCCTTCCCTTCCCTTCCCTTCCCTTCTCTTCTCTTCCCTTCCCTTCCCTTCCCTTCCATTCTATTCTCTTCTCTTCTCTACTATTCCCTTCCCTTCCCTTCCCTTCCCTTCTCTTCCCTTCCCTTCCCTTCCCTTCCCTTCCCTTCCCTTCTCTTCTCTTCTCTTCTCTTCTCTTCCCTTCCCTTCCCTTCCATTCTATTCTCTTCTCTACTATTCCCTTCCCTTCCCTTCCCTTCCCTTCCCTTCCCTTCCCTTCCCTTCCATTCTCTTCTCTTCTCTTCTCTACTATTCCCTTCCCTTCCCTTCCCTTCCATTCTATTCTCTTCTCTCCTATTCTATTCCATTCCTTTCCATTCTATTCCATTCTATTCTAAACTTTTCCCATCAGATGAAGCAATAACCACCAACCCAAAGAGGTTGGGCTACTTCCCAGAGGTTCTGACTGACCACACCCCCAGATATGCGGGGCACTTTACTACAACCAGGTTTGATGTCCCTTTGATGCAAGATGTTTTTTTCCTTCATAAACCCTGGCTGTCTAGCATGGCAGATAAGATGTTTGGGGTTTTTTTTTTATACTGATGCTGCTAAATGTTTAATTGATTTTACTTGCTTTGATTCTTGATTGCTCCTACTTTAGCAATATGCGTGCTTTTGTGTTTTCAGATTGTGTTTAATAGTCCTGGGAGCCATAAAATAGAAGGGTGGCACACAAGGGCACAGCTCCAACAAGCTAAATGGGCTGGAGACTATAAGCAAAACTCCCCCCTTTATTTTAATGTCTCCCAGGGGGTTTGGAACACCAGCATGCAACATCATTCCAGTTGTCTCCCTGTGAGGTTGTGGGCGCTCCCTGGTTTCACACATTGCAGCTTCATTATAGGTTTTGGCCCCTTGACCGTGCTTAAACAAACTATAGTTTAGCCAAATGCCTCATATTCAAATCCTCTTCTCTTCTTTGCTTAGAAGCCGGTGGGAGGGAGTACTGTTGCCCCCAACTGTCCTTTCTTTAACAGATGAACAGAGTTGGAAGGGACCTTGCGGGTCATCTAGTCCAGCAACCAACACCCAAACAGAAGACCCTACACAATTACTTTACTTCTGTGTGTGCGCGCATAGTGCGCATAAAGCATGCGGGCCCCAAAGCGCATGCATGCTCCTGAAGCACGTCCCTGAGTGAACCAGCAGTAAAACCCTCTGGAATGACCTCCCCCCGATATCAGAACCACTACCGACCTCTGCTCCTTCCGACAGAAACTCAAGACCCACCTGTTCCAATTAGCTGGCCTGGCCCATTTATGCAAGCTCAAATTCAAAGCCCAAGAGAGGGTATAAATCTCTCTCTCACCCATTTGCCTTTTTGCCCAGGACCTCAGACCACGTGGTCCTGTCCACCATTAAACCATCTTTCCAAACAGCCACCATTGTTTCCAGTGTCTTTCTCTCCCCTTGGAATGGAACCCAGGTGGAAGTTTCGTCCAACAGATCTTAAACAGTGTGGGAGGGAGGAACAAGGCTGCAGTATTCCATAAAGGCTGCCACAAAGAAGAGAGGATTAGCAATTTTCCAAAGCACCTGAGGGCAGGACAAGAAGCAATGGACGGAAACTAATCAAGGAGAGAAGCAACCTAGAACTAAGGAGAAATTTCCTGACAATGAGACCAATCAGTGGAACGGCTTCCTTCCAGACGTTGTGTCTGCTCCAAGACTGGAGGCTTTAAGAAGAGATTGGACAACCATTTTTTCCAGAGCCTCCTGCCTGAGAAAAAGGTTGGGCTAGAAGACCTCTAAGGTCCCTTCCAACTATGTTATTCTGTTATCATAGAAGTGGTGGAATCTATAGATGAAGTGGGGCTGGAATTAAGAGACTGGCTAGTTTGGAATCTCTGCAAGAGAGGAAGTTACTAATACCACTCTATAAAGCCTTAGTAAGACCACACCTAGAGTACTGCATCCAGTTTTGGTCCCTACACTATAAAAAAAATGTTGAGACTCTGGAAAGAACGCAGAGAAGAGCAACCAGGATGATGAGGGGACTGGAGGCTAAAACATACAATGAACAGTTGCAGGAACTGGGCATGGCTGGTCTAGGGAAGAGAAGGACCAGGGGAGACATGAGAGTAGTGTTCTAGTATTTGAGGGGCTGCCACAGAGAGGAGCTCGTCAAGCTGTTTTCCAAAGAACCCAAAGGCCAGACGAAGAATGATGGGTGGAAACTGATCAAGGAGAGATTCAACCTGCAAATAAGGAGAAATATCCTGACAGTGAGGAAAATGAACCCATGGAAGAGAAGTTGCCTTCAGAAGTTGTGAGAGCTTCATCACTAGAGGCTTTCAAGAAGAGACTGGACTGCCATCTGTCAGAAATGGGTTAGGGTCTCCTGCTTGGGAAGGGGGTTGGACTAGATGACCTACAAGGTCCCTTCCAACTCTGTTAACCTTTATCTGCAACAGTAGAAGTGATGGAGATCTTACCCAGCCACCTCCCCCAATCCCTGGAGTGCTTATCTAGTTGTTCAGAATTCACTTAGTCTGATGAGATTATTGTAAATATATGAGCTAAAGGAAACTCATAGTATCTGTCTGGTTTCTTGCATCTGACAATGGAGGTCCTTATGCCTCAAAATCTCCTCTCCAGCGACCACTGACTGGAACTGACTGCTCAAGAAACAGAAGAGATCGAACAAAACAGTGTGATCCACTCACAACCCTCACCGCCAGTCTAGGAAGAAACTATGATCGATGGCTTTGAAGCTGTCAGAATATCAAGAACCAGGACAAGAAGATTTATATTCCCCTTGTTCCTAGCATTGTTGTAGATCATCACGAAGGGCAAATAATGCCGTTTCAGTCCTACAGCCAGGTCTACATTCTCACTGCGAGGATTCAGATAATCTATTCCATCTGGGACTGCCACCCTAGTCCAGCTGTCTTCTCAAGGATCTTCCCTAAAATAGGACATTTGAAGATGAATTGTTATCTAAAAACATCTGGATCAAGCAACAGCTCTTTGAAGATGGGGGGGCATCAGTGCCTCTGTCAGACCTGCCACTACTTAGACATTTAGGAAAGAAAGACCCACGACTCCATTTGGTTGAAGTGTAATGTTCTTTTACTAAAGGTCAGTGGTTGTGGCGAAAGGAAAGCTAGATCTGGATATTCCCATGCAAGGGTTACACTTTTTCCTCTTTCTCTGGCCCTCCCTCTTTGACCAGTCCACCTGTGTCCAATAAGAGGCTCTTTTGGTGTTTGGGGAATGGCTCGAATATTCGACATTTCTGGCTACAGTTTTGTATTCGGTTCCCAGGCCAGATGACCTTGCAGGCTGGTTTATTCTGGTTTGGCACCTCTGGTTCTTTTCAAGGTGTTGATGTGGCCCACCAGCAGCCAGCAGAGTTGGCAGCAGATTCAGAGAGTGAGGAGGTTGGGGAGGAACCTGGGCCAGTCCTGGAGTCTGGGGAAGTCTCCGATGAGGGCTCTGTGTCAGAGGCAGAGAGGGGGCCAGGGCCATCTGACAGTTATCAGCTGCCTTCAGAGTCAGACAGCAGTGAGGCAGAAGAACAGCTGGAGCCTCTTCCCAGTGTGCGCTTGCGCAGAGCTGCCAGACGAAGGGAACAGCTAAAGAACAGGGGCCAACTTGGGAGTAAGGCCACAGGTGGACGTTGAATGGCCCCTCCCAGAGGAAATAAAAGAGGGAGCGAAGGGGGAGTGGAGTTTGCAGGAGACAATTAATTCGCTTAATTGGTTTGTGACTCTCCGAGGCTCCTTGCTTAAGTTCTGCAGAGATCAGCCTGGCAGCTCTCCAAGCCAGATAAGGTCTGTGACTGTAAATCCTCCCTTGAAAGACTTTGCTGGATGTGAAGGAGCAGAATTCACCGTCAATTAATAAAAAGGGGTTTTTGTCAGGATGTTTGCTTCATGTTCTTGGGAAGCCTCGGTCAGAACAGGTGTCATCCCTTCTGCCATTTGTCTACTTGTTCTCAGGCCCACATGTTACTCCCCTAAATTCCTCCCCACACTTCCTTGCAATTTATGGCAGGATGACAGTGAAGCAAAGAAGCTGAAGATGACAGACCTGAGAGCCTCTTTTGTGGCAGGAGACAACACCCTCATTCGCAGCCGTGCCATCTGCAACCTTCAACTTCCCATCACCTCCTTGATAATTTTCGGTAGCCAAGTAGGATAAAGGTACAGTAATACAATACAATACAATAGTAGAGTTGGAAGGGACCTTGGAGGTCTTCTAGTCCACCCCTATGCCTAGGCAGGAAACCCTATACCGTTCAAGACAAATGGCTATCCAACATCTTCTTAAAGACTTCCAGTGTTGGGGCATTCACAACTTCTGTTCCACTGATTAATTGTTCTAACTGTCAGGAAATTTCTCCTCAGTTCTAAGCTGCTTCTATCCTTGATTAGTTTCCACCCATTGCTTCTTGTTCTACCCTCAGGTGCCTTGGAGAATAGTTTGAATCCCTCTTCTTTGGGGCAACCCCTGAGATATTGGGACACTGCTATCATGTCTCCCCTAGTCCTTCTTTTCATTAAACTAGCCATGGCCAGTTCCTGCAATCATTCTTCATATGTTTTAGCCACCAGTCCCCTAATCCTCTTTGTTGCTCTTTTCTGCACTCTTTCTAGAGTCTCCACATCTTTTCTACATTGTGGTGACCAAAACTGAATGCAGTCTTCCAAGTGTGGCCTTACCAAGGCATTATAAAGTGGTATTAAAACTTCACGTGATCTTGATTCTCTCCCTCTGTTGATGCAGCCTAGAACTGTGTTGGCTTTTTTGGCAGCTGCTGCACACGGCTGGCTCCTATTTAAATGGTTGTCCACTTAAATCCACAGTGTATCAGCGACCAAGCTCACAGCACAGAGAACTCCTTCATGATCTACAGGGTTTAAGTCACGGGTGTCAAACACAAGGCACATGGGGGCTGTCCTGGAAAATATAAGGGGTTGGCCCGCATGGCTTCTGCCCAGTCTACCCAGTGTGAAGAGGAAACATACCAGCAGTTTGGGGAATGGCATCAAGCTGGACACACCTACCCAGTCAACCACGCCCACCCAGTCAGCCATGCTCAGTGAGTGGTGTCAAGCTGGCCACACCCACCCAGTCAGCCATGCTCAGTGAGTGGTGTGAAGCTGGCCACACCCACCCAGTCAGCCATGCTCAGTGAGTGGTGTCAAGCTGGCCACACCCACCCAGTCAGCCATGCTCAGTGAGTGGTGTCAAGCTGGCCACACCCACCTAGTCAGCCATGCTCAGTGAGTGGTGTCAAGCTGGCCACACCCACCCAGTCAGCCATGCTCAGTGAGTGGTGTCAAGCTGGCCACACCCACCCAGTCAGCCATGCTCAGTGAGTGGTGTCAAGCTGGCCACACCCACCCAGTCAGCCATACTCAGTGAGTGGTGTCAAGCTGGCCACACCCACCCAGTCAGCCATGCCTACCCAGTCAGCCACACTCAGTGAGTGGCATCAAGCTGGCCATGACCCCCCAGCCCCTCCCCCCTCCCCGAGGTCAACCACAGCCCCGATGCAGCCCTCAATGAAATTGAGTTTGACACCCCTGTTTTAAGTGGTCCCAGATAACCTTATAAGACAAAGCCTCTGTCTGATCTTGACTTGCCCTTCCAAATCGGAAGGGACATGAATGATTTTGTTCTCTGGATGCTGTCCATATTCATTACATTAGCTCAACAGACAATCTTCTAGTTCAGGTTTCCTCTAAAAGGGAGGGAGTGATCTGAGCATGGAAATGTTCCCTGGACTCAGATCAGAGGTGGCATTCAGCTGGTTTGGACCGGTTCACCCGAACCGGTGGTGGAAATCGTGGTAGTGGAAACTGCCCCGGCTCTATGCCATCCTATTTAGGCACGGTTTCAAGCCAAAGAGCATGCAAGGAAGACCCAACACATGTGTGGATGGGCATGAGCTCACATTTGCCAACCGGTAGGGAAAGTAAGTGAATTTCACCTCTGGCTCAGGTCACATCACAGCTGCAGCACCAATGTAGGTTCAGGTTCTCAACAATCTGGTGGCAGCCAATGGTTTGTCACAGGGAATTCACAAGCTGTGCCCCTGTTTCCAATAAAGGCAACTAGAAATACCATTCTAACAAAAGTGAAACTGCCCAGCAAAGAGTAACATCCAGTTTGTTTCTACTCACAATCTGCCCCTTTGTGGAAGGAGGATCAGATTGGATCCTGCAACATTAAACCCAGGGTCACGTAGATTGGCCTTCACTCGTAAGAAAGTCTCTGGTCGCCTGCAAGGTCTTCTACTGCTACTACCCCACCTCCCTTATCTTGAGGTACGGCTGGTGCAACACTTGAAACCACTGGTGAAATTCAATTTTTTTTATGACTGGTTCTGTGAGCGTGGTTTGGTGGGCGTGGCAGGGGAAGGATACTGCAAAATCTCCATTCTCTCCCCACTTAGGGGCCAGCCAGAGTGGCATTTGCCAGTTCTCCGAACTGCTCAAAATTTCCGTTACCGGTTCTCCAGAACCTGCTGGATTTCACCCCTGCTTGAAACCAGTACGGGCTCAGATGGGCTCAGGCAATCCTGCCTTCTCACCCCCATTCATGCCATGGACCAGGAGATATTTATACAGGTGGACTGATGTTCAAAAGTTATCTATAGCAATACAACTTAGTTTAGTTAGTTTAGTTTATTTAATTTATAGACCGCCCCCTCTCCCCGTAGGGACTCGGGGCGGTGTACAGACCATTCGTAATCAAAACAATAAAATGACATAAGACATAAGACATACAACATAAGCAACTCACACACACGGTCTGTTATAAAATCCCAAAACCAATTAAATATTAAGAACAATTTTAAAACCCATTAAAACCCTAATATAAAATTTAAAAAGCCATCCAGGAAGGTTTGAATAGATGTTAAATGCAGTTACGATTATGGTTGTAATTAAGCCAGACCTGCTACTCGAACTTAGACTTATATACCGCTTCACGGTGCTTTACAGCACTGTCAGAGCCGTTTACAAATGCCAACCTCTTGCCCCCAATAATCTAACTGCTCATTTTACCCACCTTGGAAGGATGGAAGGCTGAATTAACCTTGAGCTGGTCAGGATCAAACTCTTGGCAATGAGCAGGGAGTAGGCTTGCAATACTGCATTCTAACCACTGTGCCACCATGGGAGTTCAGGAACTGAGAAGACCTAGGTTCTCCTGCTTGAGCAGGGGGCTGGACTAGAAGACCTCCAAGGTCCCTTCCAGCTTATTCTATTCCATTCCATTCCAATGTAATTCTGAATTCTATTCTATTTTATTCCATTCCATTCCCATCCCATTCTATTTTTTCTATTCCATTCCATTCCTTATTTTGCTCTTCTAACATATTGTATTGTATTGTATTGTATTGTATTGCATCGTAGCGAAGCGTAGCGTATCGTATCGTATTGTATCCCATCCCATCCCATCCCATCCCATCCCATCCCATCCCATCCCATCCCATCCATCCTATCCTATCCTATCCTATCCTATCCTATCTTATTTTCTATTCTCTTCCTAACCTGGCGAGGAGTGGGATTTGGTGAGGAGTGGGGTCTCTGAACCACAGAGAAAGAAGACCCCCTCCCCAATGCCTGACACTTATTAACTGAATTCAGAGATCCATGTCGGGGGAAGGGATGACTTTTTGCAAAGCAGAGTGTGGGGGAAACACCTCTCAGAGATCCACCCGTGGTGATGCAGCCCTGCTGGGCATTTGCTACAAAGGCAATCCAGCTTCAGAATGTGCACAGATTTTTTGGTGAGGAGGTGAAATCTACGCAGGCCTGGAAATAGAAGGAAAGGGTAGGCGGGATAATAATACTCGGTAATGTTCAAAGGACCAGCTTGGGGGAAAAGAGGGTCTGACCTTGGAGAAGATGAGACACGGCGCCAGCCCAGCGGAGAGACAATTACAGGCAGCGCCTTTTGACTCTGAGAGCAGCTAAGAAGCAGGTATCACAAAGAAGATAACCTCCTTGTGCTGGCTGAAGGGAAGGGGAAAAAAATATACAGGATTAGATTGGGAGGGAGAAAAAAAACTAGGCCACGTATAGAAAGGCAGAAGAAGTGATCGAATCTACAAAGAGAAGACATGAAAGCCAGAGGCAAGATAGGAAACTGGGCTGAGAAAGAGGCATCGCCCACAAGCAACAAGGCAGGGGAGTGCAGAAAAGGGGCTGGCTTGGTCCCTACTGGTGGACATGACGGTTTGATCCCAGGCATCCTCTCGCTAACCGTCTGAGGGCCGGCCCGTCACACGATCCGGCTGCCTTCACACAACATAATTAATTGGGTAAAGAATGACCCCAGCTGCTCTGTTTGCAACCACAATCTATAATCTGTCTCTTCAGCATCTCTCTACCCTAAAGGCCATAATCAAGCGATGGTTTTATTTCAGTAGCTTGGCATGTCATACAAGAAAACTGTGCTTAAATTAACTAGAGTAAATATCCAAGCATGAAAACCGGGGGGGATTCTAAAATCCAAGGAATCTTGTCACATTCCTCATTAACTGTTCCTTAATCATAATTGAAGAGTCACACACTCATCTGGCCATTTTTTTACTACTGGTTCTTTGGGTGTGGCTTGGTGGGCGTGGCAGGGAAATGATACTGCAAAATCTCCATTCTCCCACTCCAGGGGAAGGATACTGCAAAAACTCCATCCACTCCCCACTCCATGGGAAGGATACTGTAAAATCTCCATTCCCTCCCCACTCTAGGGGAAGGATACTGTAAAATCTCCATCCACTCCCCACTCCATGGGAAGGATACTGTAAAATCTCCATTCCCTCCCCACTCTAGGGAGAAGGATACTGTAAAATCTCCATTCCCTCTCCACTCCAGGGGAAGGATACTGTAAAATCTCCATTCCCTCCCCACTCCAGGGGAAGGATACTGTAAAATCTCCATTCCCTCCCCACTCTAGGGGGAAGGATACTGTAAAATCTCCATTCCCTCTCCACTCCAGGGGAAGGATACTGTAAAATCTCCATTCCCTCCCCACTCTAGGGGGAAAGATACTGCAAAAACTCCATCCACTCCCCACTCCATGGGAAGGATACTGTAAAATCTCCATTCCTTCTCCACTCCAGGGGGAAGGATACTGTAAAATCTCTACTCCCTCCCCACTCCAGGGGAAGGATACTGTAAAATCTCCATTCCCTCTCCACTCTAGGGGGAAGGATACTGTAAAATCTCCATTCCCTCTCCACTCTAGGGGGAAGGATACTGTAAAATCTCCATTCCCTCCCCACTCCAGGGGAAGGATACTGCAAAACCTCCATTCCCTCCCCACTCCAGGGGAAGGATACTGCAAAACCTCCATCCCCTCCCCACTCCAGGGGAAGGATGCTGCAAAACCTCATCCCCTCCCCACTCCAGGAGAAGGATACTGCAAAACCTCCATCCCCTCCCCACTCCAGGGGAAGGATGCTGCAAAACCTCATCCCCTTCCCACTCCAGGGGAAGGATACTGCAAAATCCCCATTCCCTCCCCACTCCAGGGGAAGGATACTGCAAAACCTCCATCCCCTCCCCACTCCAGGGGAAGGATACTGCAAAATCTCCATTCCCTCCCCACTCCAGGGGAAGGACACTGCAAAATCTCCATTCCCTCCCCACTCCAGGGGAAGGATACTGCAAAACCTCCATCCCCTCCCCACTCCAGGGGAAGGATACTGCAAAAACTCCATCCCCTCCCCACTCCAGGGGAAGGATACTGCAAAAACTCCATCCCCTCCCCACTCCAGGGGAAGGATACTGCAAAACCTTCATTCCCTCCCCACTCCAGGGGGAAGGATACTGCAAAATCTCCATCCCCTCCCCACTCCAGGGGACAGGATACTGCAAAATCTCCATTCCCTCCCCACTCTGGGGCCAGCCAGTGGTGGCATTTTATGGTTCTCCAAACTACTCAAAATTTCTGCTCCCAGTTCTCCAGAACCTGTCAGAACCTGCTGGATTTCACTCCTGCATCTGGCCCTGAACAGAAAGGCAACTGAACTGAGGAAGTAGCAAAGGGCCACCAACTATAGGCAGTTACACCCACCCCTCTCTTAGAAAAATGAGATATTCTAGGAAATATTAAAAAGGCAGAATGTTGTATTTCCCTGGATGAGAAATGGAGAAACGTGTTTTTTAAGGCAGGAAGCAGACTTGCTTTTAATAGCCCCCACCCTCCTCAAGAGCCCACAGCAGATGCCAGCACTTAAGAGATAAAGAGATAGCTAGGTCTATTCACAAGCAAATGCCCTCACTCAAGATCCAACAAAGGTAGGATTAACCCTCTACCCATCTCACCACATGGCACCTGGGAAGATTACATCACCCATCAAGAGTCAACCAAGACTGGGACTCAGGACAGCCTACAGAGTTGCCCCTGCATGGCCCCACGGAAGTCTGACAACCAATCAGAATACAAGCTCAAATTCAAAAACCCAAAGGGGGCATAAAACCCAGGGACTCTCAGCATCTCTCCCCCTTTTTTCTTCTTTACCCAACATCTTCAAACCATGTGGCAGGGACGTGCGGTCAGGGGAGGCTGGGAGGCAGAGCCTCACCTCTCTTCATGAAATAATAGTATATAATATACATATATATATGTATGTCTTTGGTTGTTCGGGTTTTCTCCCGCGTAGAATTGGAAGTATCTTCACGACGTTTCGATGAAAGCACCAAGGAAGCACCAAGCCGGAAGCACCAAGCCAGAAGCAGCAGCCTGAAGATGATGAATGAGACTTCATCGAAACGTCGTGAAGAAACTTCCAATTCTACGCGGGAGAAAACCCGAACAACCAAAGACATACATACAAACACCCGCGAAAACCTCAGAAAACATATATATATATATATATATATATATATATATATATATATATATATATATATATATATATATATTATATATATATATATATATATATATATATATATATGTTGTATTTGTGCTGATGAAATAAAGGGAGACTAGTATAGATCTATTTCGAGCTACTTAGCTCTCATCAGCTAGCCATATCCTTACTGGGATTCGAACCTGGGCTGTGTTATACACTAGGCAAACACATATATATATGTGTTTGTAACACACACGCACGCACACACACACCACACACACACACACGCACACACACACACACACACACACACACACACACACACACACACACACACACACACACACACATATATATATATATATATATATATATATATATATATATATATATATATATAATATTATAATATTATATACATCCATCCAGCCGCGCCCGGGAGCTGCGGAGGCAGAAATGTTGTCGGCGCTCCCGGATGACAAAGCCACGACCCAGTCGCTTTCATGCCTTCATCATCCGGGAGCGCCGACAACATTTCTACCTCCGCAGCTCCCGGGCGCGGCTGGATGGATGTAGCCACAGCGACGCCGAGGCGGTCCGGGTGGATGAAAGAGCGAGCGAGGCAGCCTGATCCTCGGTCGCTCGCCCGCCGGACTGCCTCGGCGTCATTCTGGCTACCTCCATCCGGCCACGCCCGGGAGCTGCGGAGGCAGAAATGTTGTCGGCGCTGCCGGATGATGAAGGCATGAAAGCGACTGGAGAACGACGAGAACCTTCCTGCCTCTGCTGGATTTTGCACGCTCCTCGCGACTGCAATATGCAGTCGCAAGGAGTGCACAAAGTCCAGCAGAGGCAGGAAGGTTCTCGTCGTTCTCCAGTCGCTTTCGAGGACTGCGGAGCGCGAGCCGGCGGAGCACGCTCAGGAAGGTGGGGAATGGGATCACGTATGCTGGAGGCTGAGGCAGCCTGAGCCTCCAGCACACGTGGTCCCATTCCCCGCCTTCCTGATGACGTCACCAGCCTCACCAGCCATAAACCTCACCGCACGTCACTGCCATGTGGTCCTGTCCATTATTAAAACCTTCTTTCCAACCAACTTCCATGAACCCAGTGTCTTTTCCCCCACTTGGAACTGAACCCAGAAGGACATTTCTTCCAACACAACTATCCCATCTCTGTTTTTTGTTGATTTCACACCTCTGTTTCCTATTTCACCAGCCAGTACAATGTTCTTAAAAGTTAGAATGGAGAAAAGGAACTAAAAAGCCACCTTTACAGTACATGGTGCATTGTATATCTAATCCCTTTGATGCTCTCCTATCAGCTGAGGTGGATTCTCCAGGAAAAAAGTCTCAACAGTGGCTTTTAAGCCAAACCACTGGAAAAGATTGACATATTTGTGAAACTAAAGCCAGTCAAAATTGGCACATGTGCTTGTCTGGAGACATGATAGCAGTCTTCTAATATCTCAGGGGCTGTCCCAAAGAAGAGGGAGTCAAGCTATTCTCCAAAGCACCTGAAGGCAGGACAAGAAGCAATGGGTGGAAACTAATTAAGCACAGAAGCAACTTAGAACTAAGGAGGAATTTCCTGACAGTTACAACAATTAATCAGTGGAACAACTTGCCTCCAGAAGTTGTGAATGCCCCTACACTGGAAGTCTTTAAGAAGATGTTGGATATCCATTTGTCTGGAGTCATAACTATATTCAGAAAAAAAAATGCAGAAGACCCACAGAAAGAAGGAAGTTGCCGCAAGAACTCCAGAGTCACTCTGCTGGCTCTGTGATTTAGATGTAGTATGTATAAAATTCTCAAAATGTTCAGCAAGATTCCTCGGGCTGGCTGGGGTTGATCTGAGTTATAGACCAGCATATTTGAAAGGCACCAGGTTGAAGTAGGGAGGGGCTGCTGATCGATCGTTGGTGGCCTGGAAAAAAAAAAAAGAATGAACACTTGAAAAAAAAACATGAACACTTGATTCTAACCCAACCATCCTTCTTCTTGTTCTTTCTAAACAAAAGGAACTGAAGAAGGAGCAAAATAGCACATAAGTCAACGTCTTCCTCCTCCTCCTCCTTCTCTTGCTCCCATAAACCCCATTCTCTTCTAGCACTGATGATGTTACCTAGTTTGGTAATGCAACATTTATTTTTTTAAAAAAAAAACGCTACCAAGCTCAGAGAGCAGCAAGGACCCTACGGTCCTCCCCCTTCTCCTCCTCCCCCTCCCCCTCCCTGCCCTCTGCCTTGGGCGCTAGCTCTCCTTCCTAGTTTGCCCAAAACTTTGCATTGTTTAATGTTATTTTTGAAGCTCAAACATTTATTCCCCTTTGCAGTGATTGAGTAAACATTCACCATCCGTCAAGCCTTTTGAAACAGCATGGCTGAGTTTACCTTTGTTTTGTTCTGTTTTAATGGATTTATTCATGAGGAGTTTTTTGTTCTCGCAACTAAAGCCAGGCCCCTGGAGCTCGCTCACTAAAGGGAATTCAGATCAGGCAGAGAATACCTCCTCCTCCAGCTTCTGCCAGCAGGGAGGGAAGGTGGAGGCAGCAGGAGGTAGCAGTCCTGGGCCCCTGGGGGGGCTTTCGGATGGGAAAAGGTGCCATGGGTGAAGGCCATCCTGTGGATGCCCAGAACGCCAACAGTTTAACAGTAGGGTTCAAAATATGTACAACATAGCAGGGAAAGGAAGTGGTTCCCTCCAGCCCAGGAAAAGCCATTATTGCACATGTAACCTTCATCCTTGGCTTGCCAAGACAGGCTTATCAAGGGGAGATTGTCTGGTTGGCATTTAACTAGGCGCCCAGGGTTGGTTCTCGATGCCCCGTCTATATAGATGCAGGTTTTATAGGCTAGACCCATGATAGCAAACCTATGGCGCCTATGCCACAGGTGGCATGCAGCACCGTCTCTGAGGGCATGTGAGCCATCACCCTAGTTCAGCTCCCCCATGCATCTGCGTGTGCCTCCCACCGGCCAGCTGGTTGTTGAATCTCTGCCACGCATGCAAAGGAGGAGCATGCACAGGGGCCACACACGCATGCACAAGGGGCAGCATGCGTTTGGAGGGCTAAGTGTGCATGCGTAGGGGGACACATGTGGGGGGTGCATGCATGCATGGGGCATGTGCAAGGGTCTGCGCACACACACGGGGGCAGAGGGCATGCGCTGGGGGCACATGCACATTGCATTTTGGGGGTTCGGGTGTACATGTGCGTATTCGCGCATGCACGCATGCACACTTTGGGCACTCGCTCTGGAAAGGTTCGCCATCACTGGGTTAGACCCTTGATCATTGAAGACAATTAACCAGTGGAACAGAAGTTGCCACCAGAAGTTGTGGGGGCTCCAACATGGGAGGTTTTTAAGAAGAGACTGGAGAGTCACTTGTTTGAAATGGTATTTAGGGTCTCTTGCTTGAGCAGGGGGTTGGACTAGAAGACCTCCAAGGTCCCTCCCAGCTCCACTCTGATTGATTGATTGAATGACTCAACACCAGGCTTCCTTTACAAGGTATTATTACCCGTTCCCACATCAGATTCCCAATTATGGTTTGTGCTGCAGATATAGGATGAGCCGGCTTCCGTTCGCTCTGGGATTTAGCACTTTCCCCCTCTCTGAGATGGGATTGAAATGACCACCACATGAGCTTTTAATCCTAAATGGGCAATCAAGACCAGCTCTCTGACCCATCGCATCAGCTCCTGCAACATTTCAGCCCAAAAAGAGATTTCCATTATCCAAGGCTTAGCGGAGGGGAAAAAACCCCCAAAAATCCAATTGTAAGGATCAGATTTCTGACATAAAATGGTTCATCCCTCACCACCATCCTGTCGGCAGGATAGTCCTGAGACACGAGCTGAGAATCCGGATCCGATCAGTTTAGGTGACACCAGTCCTGTGCCCCACGTTTGCTCTCTGCTCCCCTTTGAAATGGAGTTATCCCCCACTGGATTCTTTGTTCAAGTTTATTCCCCCCTCCCATTTTCTACTGGGGAAAACCACCCAAGAGTAATTAGGGAACTCTTCCTATGAGGTTTCTTCATAAATGACTTAGATGAAGGAATAGAAAGGGAACTTACCAAATTTGCAGATGATACTAAGCTGGCAAGAATAGCCAACACCCCTAAAAGATAGACTCAAGATCCAGATGGATCTTGACAGCCTTTGGACCCTGTCCCTATCTAACAAAATGAAATTCAATGTAGAGAAAAATAAAGTCCTACATTTAGGTAAGAAAAGCCAAAAGGACACATATAGACTGGGTGAAACAAGGCTTAATAGCAGTGACTGGGAGAGGGATCTTGGAGTCTTAGTGGACAACCTGTTAAATATGAGCCAGCCGTGAGCAGCGGCAGCCAAAAAAGTCAACACAATCCTAAATTGCATTAACAGAGGGATACAATCAAGATCAAGGGAGGTAGTAATACCACTCTATAAAGCCTTAGTAAGACCACACCTGGAATCTTGCATCCAGTTTTGGCCACCACAATATACAAAAGGTTTTGAGACTCTAGAAAGAGTGCAGAGAAGAGCAACCAGGAGGATTAGGGGACTGGAGGCTAAAACATACAATGAACGGTTGCAGGAATTGGGCATGGCTAGTCTAGTGAAGAGAAGGACCAGGGGAGACAGGATAGAAGTCTTCCAATATTTGAGGGGCTGCCACAGAGAGGAAGGGGGTCAAGCTATTCTCCAAAGCCCCTGAAGGCCAGATAAGGAATAATGGATGGAAACTGAACAAGGAGAGATTCAACCTGGAAATAAGGAGGAATTTCCTGGCAGTGAGAACAAGCAAGAGAGGCGTCCAGCCTCCCTCCTCCTCCTCCTCCTCCTCCTCCTCCCTCCTTTCTGCCAGGTATCCTTTTATTTTGCAAATGTTATTTCACCTCCTGTTTTTGTTGGCTCAACTGAAGCTAACAGAAACTGAAGCTGCCTGGGAAACCCAGTATAAACTGCAGAGATTTCTAGCAGATGGGTTGCTCATTGTCATTCTGAAAAGATTGCCTTATAGAAGAGGACAGGTTTTAAGGCATCAGGATTATAAATCAAGGGCTGGGGGTGGGGGGAATGGATAGAAAAAGGTGCACAGCCTGTCTCCTCCCCCCCCCCGTGTGTGCCATAGATAGGGGTCCATAAATTGTTATTTATTTGTTAGATTTACACCTTGCTTTTTGACCATTTGCCCCTCAAAGTGGCGTACAAAGCCATTTGAATTTTTATCTC